>JAWNNM010002885.1:0-239019 GCA_035044965.1 Lordiphosa andalusiaca | reverse complement strand
AAGGTCATGACGTAGGACATATCAGAGTGAAATGTCAGAGTAAAATCCAAGGCTAAAATTCATAAAAATGATGTCATGAATTCAGGACCAGCCCTTTCATTATTGATCTGATTCAGCTATGATTCAGTTCTGAGCCTAACTTAAGGGATATGATAAATAGAATAATTAAGATGCATAGTACGTATTCTTTTCTAGCAAACATTCTCAATTTTCGAGAGTATTTATCTAGGAACTTATAGACGACTCCTGGAAATCCGACATAATAAGCATTGGACATTCTTCTAAAGATTTTAAAAATATTTAAATGGATTATAAGAATTAAATTTCAAAAGCGTTCGACAAGTCACATTACTACAACAATCATAATATTTCATAATGTGCGTTAAAAAAGGTTCGCCGATAGCGGTCGTCATTCGGGGACAATCCGAACGCAAAAAGGAAAAAATTTTCTTGTTTAGTATCGATGTAACTCGACCCTGAAGCTCAAACTTAAAGTTTATATTTGACAAAATGGCAGCACTTTGAAAATTTTTGTTTTGGATCTTTATTTTGTAGTCTAGTGTAAACAAAATACTACAAATTCGTGTATCTAAAAGCTAGGCGTTCACGAGACGACAATTCAGCGTCGTTTGACATCTCTTTGAACCAAATCGGTCCAGTATATTTGGCTGAATCGCGGCCGTTATTTTGAAAAATGTGGTTTCGAGAAAAACGCGCTTAGAGTTGACTCGCATTTTTATACTCTGTACCAAAGGTACATAGAGTATAATAAGTTTGTGCAAAAGTATGTAACATCCAGAAGAAAGCATCTCCGAACCCATAAAGTTTATATATTCTTGATCAGCATCAACAGCCGAGTCGATATAGCCATGCCCGTCTGTCCGTCTGTCTGTCTGTCTGTTAGTATGAACGCACAGATCTCAGAGATGGTAAGAGATAGAGGTTTGACATGTATGGGACATATGCTTCTTATGTCTGCAGGCAGGTCAAGTTTATTTTCAATTTTGGCCAAGCCCCCTGCCGCCCCCGCAATTTAGAAAATAATCTGTCATATCATATCTACAGTTTTAAAGATAGGTGGGTTGTTCCTTCTGGATATATTTAGTAATAAGGATATTTTATCGATCAGCCAAAGGAATGGTGAAGATTGAATGAACGGTTTTCGAGTTATGATCAAAAGACTGTTCGCTGCAGCAGCGCAGAAGCAGCGCTGCTTTTAGCTACTACTGCAGCATCAAAATTTATGCTTAGCGTAGAATTTCGTTGGTACAGAGTATGCTATAGTCGGGCTTGACCGACTTTCTTTCTGGTTTTTTGTCGCATCTTGTGTTAACTCCTTATCCTTGATCAAATTTCCGATCCTTAACCATTGGTAAATGATAGTTCATGCCCGCGATTCTGATTTGCAGTCTTGATTTATAGCCATAAAGGGTATGCTGACCACAAACAAAGCTTTGAAAAGTTCAATGTTAAGTTTACCGTCGCTTTCGACCTCGACTTCAATTGGCATCGGCCAACCTAAAGCCAATTGTATATGGTATTCAGTTGGTACTTGTTGCTATAGTGACGAAATGGATCTTGTGTGTTTTTATCTGTTACCCCGGAACTTTGGCTAACATCCAACTGAATCTCAAGAGAAATATCATAGAACGAAAAATGTTAATTTATTGGTATTTTACGCACAGATAAAAAAATTGAGAATTTCATGTTTGGAGCTAAAAAGTTTGATGTCAGAAGTATGGTAAGGATAAATGACCCAATACAAGCGCGAGTTCCTTTGATCCCGCATTTAATGATTCATGAGATATCCTCGACTGCCTAGTGGCAATACTCAGTCAGCTAATATGTTGAGGTCTTCGAGATCGTTACTCAACGTTAACCCGTTGAATGTCTTTATCAAAGAAAACATTCGATTAGCTGTTGCAAATGACAAGGATAATCGCTTTTTTTGATTTTATGACCTTAGTGCCTCAAGTGAAGTCTGAGCATATTATTCAACACCGAGTTCTCGCATTTCCTGTGCCACAAAATTATTTCATAGTTATTTTGAAATCGATTTTCGAGTGTGGCACTCTAACATCTTAAATTAAAAAAATGCGTTACTTATACCCCTTAATTAGGCCAATAATTGGTGCAAAGGTGGATTTTTGAGAAAGAAAACGCTTTCGAGATATTTGCAAAAAAAGCTGGCTGTTCGCACGGGACAAATAAAGAGTGTTTGTCGATGGCGACAATTCAAACGCCGCTTTCAGCGAAACCTGAGGGAATTTTTTAATGTGACTAATTTAAGAATGTTGTGCATTGATGACTCTTTAAAATAGATTTGATTTTACCACAAAATGAGTTATAATTTTTTTTTCAAAATTTCATTTTAAGCACGCTCGCACGATAGCACGTCATGATATATATGTGGTTTCTGATATAATGGAAAGTAAAATCTTACAGCTAATTCCAATCACATAGTTTGTTATGGTTTGTTATGGTCAGGGATGCAAACCACTCGAAAATAAGGACTGGTTCGGTTCAGTGGTTCATACAGTTTCTGAACCGCCGGTTCGGTTCATTACATGGTTTTTGGAGCTAGCTGAACCGCGGTTTCGGTTCGGTTCAGTGGTTCACAAAGGCACATTATGAAATATTATGATTGTTGTAGTAATGTGACTTGTCGAACGCTTTTGAAATTCAATTCTTATAATCCATTTAAATATTTTTAAAATCTTTAGAAGAATGTCCAATGCTTATTATGTCGGATTTCCAGGAGTCGTCTATAAGTTCCTAGATAAATACTCTCGAAAATTGAGAATGTTTGCTAGAAAAGAATACGTACTATGCATCTTAATTATTCTATTTATCATATCCCTTAAGTTAGGCTCAGAACTGAATCATAGCTGAATCAGATCAATAATGAAAGGGCTGGTCCTGAATTCATGACATCATTTTTATGAATTTTAGCCTTGGATTTTACTCTGACATTTCACTCTGATATGTCCTACGTCATGACCTTAGTTGATTTTAGGCATGAGTTCAGTCAGAGAAATGAACTAAACCGAACCGTTTTTATTTGCGATTTTCGGTTCGGTTCAGCAATTCTGAAAGGAAGCCGGTTCGGTTTGCGGTTCGGTTCACCGGCTGAAATAGGCGGTTCGGTTCGGTTCAGAACCGGTTTGCATCCCTGGTTATGGTTCATTTGCTCTTTGTACCCATAAAATGATTTTAGATAGCAAAATTCAATTAAATCTATGGCCATTTTTTTTTAGAAAACGTGTAAAACAACGTTAAAAAAAGAGAAAAACGGAGTTTGTGCGACTTCCATTCGAAAATTGAAAATTTGATATAACATGCTTTTTTTGAGAATTTTTTTTTTTCTGTGGAAATGCTCATATTCATAAAATGATTTAGTATAAGAGGGTCTTTTCGTCTGTAAACTAATGCAATTAGCAAAAGAATCCCAAAAGCGTCGTATAATTGTTAAAAAAGTAAGTGCTCTTATTTAAGGAATTTTAAACATAAGTCGCATTTCGACACCAATTCCATTGCTTTCTTCAAAAATGACATTGAAAAATTCTTAATTTACATTTTTGCGCATTTTATTGACACTTTAAGATTGCTTCGGAGAGTATACTGCACGCCACTGTACATTCGTAGTATTTCCGATTTAAAAAATTAAGTTAAATTGTTGACTTGTGGTATTGATTTATTGCTGGATTGCATCTACAATCAGAAGAGATTAAAGCCACAAAGTAAATAAAACACAATAGAAGAGTTTTAAATATTTGTAACATAGATGCACCAAGGTTGGGAAGAAAGATAGAGGAGCCAGGGCGTATGATTTGCTGATTTGATAACTTTCATTTGTGGGGATATTTTTGTTTTCGAAATTTATTTCTTTTATATTTTGTTAGCTTAGATATTAAAAAGTTTTTGCAAAAGGGATTTTTCAAAATTCGAAATTGTTGAGGAGATCCAGCCATTTTTGGCTTCATCACCAAAAGAGGGGCTCACTGCCCGCAGAGCCCAAAATGCCTTTGATAACTCCTTCATTGAGGGGAGGAGGAAGGCGCACTACGTATATGGGGCTGAAATCGCTGATTAGCACAATACAGTACACAATAAGTATTGCCTAAAAAAATATATGTTTACTTTTTATTGTGTGCTTGAAAATTGAAGTCAAAACTTTAAGCTCGAAATCATGTTTTTCAATCATGTTCGCACGATAACTCAACTTTTTGTGGACCGATTTAGATGAAATAAGCGCAAAACGATGCATTAATTAATTTTGTGTGGGTCTTTCTTAAACATCCCTCTACGGCCCTAATCAGGATTATGTATTATGAATTCCAGATGTCCTTGTTCCAAATCTTTTAACAGTTTTCCCACATCACCCTCAGTTTCCGAGATAAATATAAACTACGGATGCTACAAAAGTGAGACATTTCTAATACTAAGTGTTAAAGTATGGAGTACCACTTTAAGTCATAAGCAGAAAAACTGTTACGTATATTGGAAGAAGGGCAGCTCGAATACCACAAAAATTTGGATGACGATTGTGGATATTTTTTCGTGTTGCCTAGTGTAATTAAAACTTTGAAAAAAATTCCAAATTAATGAATTTTTTTTTAAGCTGTCACCAATTCCCGAAATCGTGTCAAGATGGAGGCAACCTTTATTGGAGCACCACCCCCTGTACTGAACTGTAATTTTTTTTTTTTTTTTTTCTTTTTAGTTTTGTGTTATTTTGGTAAAGTATTGATATATATATAATTAAACAAAATGGACAGTACAAATAATTTTAGTTTTCTGTTATTATTGATTTTTAAAAAATCCCAAAATGTTATTTTTTAGACTAGAATAAGTATTTATTCGATCAAATAGCGCCTTTGACTGCAATTGCCGGACGGGCAAATGAAGCTCCCACACCGAGTGGCAGCAGTGGCTAGTTTATTTTGTATCTTTGATCACTTCCTCAGATCAAAAGCCTTTGGGTAACGTGCTTATAATCCTGTTGTCAATTGCTGTTAATTAATATAAAATACATAGAAAAAAAGATTCAAAAAGAATCATTTGGTATGGATATTTTTTAGTAACCGTTTTTCGCTATTAAAATATCAATTTTTCATATCCTTTGGATAATTTTCATCTCCGTTGGTTAAAAGTTGAAAATCCATTTTTTCCATATAGCCAGTAAAAAATGTCCATTGCCACTAGATACCCGAAATCATCTAATGAATATTTTGTATGTCCGTTTTTTCTGTGTACATTTAAATTACTGCTATGTACAAGTGCATTAAAAAGAATTCTGATAGGGGACTTCATTGCAGTATGCGAATTGGCATACAAATAAATAAACTATTAGATAACTGCTTAAGAGGCGACTAAAACCGGGAACAGAATTTCTGCAGATACAAATAAATTAACAAATAAGAATAATTCGTACTTATTATTTTGTTAAGCACCGTTTTAAATGCTCTCTCTCTCCCGCTGACTCACTCTCTCTCTCTCTTTCTATCTCTCGCTATTAAATAAGAGTGTTTGTGAGAGGCTCTTTCAAATGGTATAGGAAAATAAACTTTTTCTCGTCATGCTGATTATTTTTCTGTACTCAAATGACCGACAACTCCTGCCCCCATCCCGGGCAGGTTCCTCCCGACAACCCGAGTGGTCGCTATCTTCGTGGATTTTGGGCTCGGACTTTGGCCTGGTTATTGATGGCGGCGGTGAGGGTGAGAAGAACGCTAAAAGAACAAAATGGTTGGTCGAGCGCCTGCTCACACAAACACACACACACACACACACACCATCGCGTTCAGATTCAAGTCCACCCCCATTTTAGCACAGGAAAAAACGGGCAAAAAATAAACAATCGTCAAACGGGACATGGACTCTCCCCGAGAGTTGCACAAAATGGTGTAGAGAAAAAAAAGTGTATAAAAAAATGTACAACTCAAAGAAAGTCACAATTAACACTCGGACGGGCTCCTTGCCTGCCAACTTAGTATGTGGCGAAGGCGGAGGCAGTAATTGTATCATTCCACACGTAGGTCGATATTGGGTGACATTAGAAACTGCAAGGGAAAAGTTATTCGATTGTTTTTGGGTCTTCCACCATTAAAATCACATGCTATTTTGGGAAATAACGTCGAGTTTCCAGAACTGAAATGGGTCGAATGCCAGATGGGTATGCTTATTACCAAATGAGTGGACTGTTGGGAACCGTCTCAAACTCTAATACTCTCCATAGATTGTGATTAGTTGTGGCAAATAATATTTATGTTTTATTACCAGGAAGCAGATTGTATCCATATTTATTAGGACTCGCTTCTGGTAAGTTGCGACAGTGACGGCCGTATCTGCTGGTTTTCAATTGTTAGAAAATGCGGCATCCAGTTGTAATGAAGCTGTGCCATCATAAACTTTTCAACGTTTCCCTCGGTGAATGAACGTCCCGGACTCTTGGCTCGTTAAGCCAATATTTTACGCTTCCCTTGGAAGGAAAATGCTGCAAACCTCTGCAGTTATAAAGCAGATTTAGTCCGGTGAATTGAATGAAATAAACAATCAAATATTACCTCTACATCTATCTTTCCATTGTTGCAAACACAAAACCAATTCGTTTGCATGATTAATCAAACAAGTAAGTTGGGACAAACCCTATTGAGAATACACCTTAACTACCTTCGTACAAGTCTGTTCTCTCACCATCACCTAATATTTGTACAATTTAATAATAATTTGCGATCAAGGAATAAAAATCTGTAAAAATTAAACAAAACATATCCATTAGAATTCTAGTTCGTCGTCCGAAGTCCTTGTTGAAAAGTGCTCAAGGTCATGAATTATTTTTGTCACTAGTTCACGAATACATCAATTGTCCATGTTGCCTACCAGAAATGCTGTTAAAGCCAGCTTAAGCTAACGCATGACTGTTTTCTATTTAAAACATCCAGAGACTTAAACAAATGCTAATGTTGGACTCCAATCATTGTGGAACCTATTTGAACCCTGCGCGAATGGAGTTTAAAATCAGTTCATGCTTGATTCTGACTCATCGATTCAATAGCTTCAATAGCTCAGTTCAAATCAGACAGATATGAAAGCAAAGCAACCGGATCAAACAAGCTCATCGAAGTGATCACATTGCATTATGCATTTCTGTGCAGTAATCTTAATGAGATATTACCTAATTAAAGATGGTCAATCATTTATTTCGCTACATTTATCTATTCAGTTACTATTTATATTGAAAATACTTAACACCGCTTCTGTTGCACTTAGTCTCACATTGAATATCTCTAAAAAATTTTAAGATAACGAGCTCCAAAGCGCAATAATTCAGTCCACAACAGTCTCAAAAAACACAATTTTAAAATGGTGACAAGCTACGTCAAAACGGTAATTGTAAGGGTCAAATTGGTCTATAGCGGAATCCCTTTAAGGGTATCGCAATTTATCCGAAATTCGTTTGAAACTTTTTAATGGAATCGATGAAAATTCCCTCATTTACAAGTACCATTGGCTAAAGGCAAGCGTTTAACGTCTTAAGACTTCCGAGTTCACTGAACCGAACCGAATATTTTTGTGTAGTGGTTTTTGGTTTGGTTCAGCTTATTCAAAAATCAAAATTTCGGTTTATATTCGGAATAAGCGGTTCGGTCTCGGTCTCGGTTCGGTGCAGAGCCTTCCTGGTTGTAAAAGTAATTAAAAAGGATGCATACTTTTGAGAGCAGTATGCGGTATCTGATAGCGTTATGTTGTTGTATTTACATTAATGCTATGTTAAGTCATGAGTATATCGAAGGCGGGCAGAGCTGACTTTAACTTACGCTCTTGCTTTAAATTTGTTTGACAAATCTTGATGGTCCCTAGCACTTAAGTATTATGTGGACCGGAAATGAGTACAAAACATCCGAAGTTTTCCAAAAACACTTCCTAATCAACTTTAGTTACCAATAAACTGGGCTCAAAAATGGGACCTACATTCCAGAAAAATGTGGGAATTTCCATTAGCGGGCTGGACAGATGTCTAATGGGAGACTAGAGCCCGGGAGTGATGTCACTTATATATTTCTCACACACGATAAGTAATTCCTGTCCAAGACGCGTCCACTTTTGTCCAGTGTTTTTGATGACCCAGCTTTTTGCCCAAGCTGTTTTGTTGCTTGCTCTCTGGCTTCGTGATATATATTTAAATCCGTCATGGATCCATCAACAAATTTAGCTGGAAAGACATTTGGTCATTTCATGGTCATTTCACACAAGTCCCTGCTCCGACATCCCAGTCGACTCTTGGAGATGGTAACAGTACGTCTACGGTGAGTATGATTTCTGCTTCTTGAACTGACGTGGCTCCAACTGAGGTTTGCTAGTCTCATTGATAAAACTAGAATCGATTCCAAGTGAAACACAGGACCGTTAATTGACTTTTACCGGTGACGTTTGACCAACAGTTTGTCATCCTGAGTCTGCCGCACTTTCTCGGTGGTCCAGTTCGATTAGGCTTTTATCCACAATAGTTCTTAGTGCAAGATGATGCTTGGATTTTTGCTCCACAGTGCTGGTGAGTGGGGGGAGGGCAAGCCCGAGTCGTTAGCCGGTTTTTACTCACGCGCCGATTTGGGGAGCAACCTGCACGGCTGGGAGTCCAACTGGAAATGAGACAGACCGAGCGTATGTGTTCTGCATATGTGCGGCACGCAGCAGTCGCTCCAAGGAGAGAGGATATGAGTGAGTACGCGATGAATGCAAAGGGGTTTTTCGGCAAGCACACACGGTGGTCGGGGTTGGGGTTGACGCGAGTGCCTGACCGGTTTGACCAGTTTGCGGCCCGAGTCCCGCTGGCTGAAGGTCGACGCATATGCAAATTTTCGTCATTGCGATTGCCGGCAACTGACCCAATCCCTAGCCCAGCCCTTCGCCAGTGTCCGTTGCCCTGCAACACGCAATGCTGACATGTCCTTTGGCAAATGTAAACAAATTTGAATACTTGCTCGGCTGCTTTTGCTACCTTGTTGTCCTACAAGGGATGCCCTTGCCTATTGTAATCTCGTGAGAAAACCAGTTTTTCGGCCGAGCCCCTTGCCCGCGTCCCGTTGGTGATTTGGTCAGGGAGCAGGAAGTGTCCGGTGACCGGCCAGGAGGTGCGCAGCTGCCGCCTGAATCGCCGAAAAAGGGTTGCCCCTTCCCTTGCCCGAAAGGACCCTCATTTGCATATGCAATGCGGCTATTTCAGGCGTGAAAGCCGAAGAAGAGGCAGCTTATCTTGACCTTGACTACTCAACTATCATCTTACGCGGCAACTTAGGGGCATCATCAGGGGAAACTATTGCCCTCCGAGTAGGTAAATAAATCGAATTCCTGCGTTGCCTCGCCGGCACTTTGGCCTGGGAGAATCAAATGTAGTTTTTTTGCGCGACTGTACACTCGATGGTACATCATTAGCGATGACTTCTTTTCGTTCTCTAGCGACCATTCTGCCCACGCCATTTCCCTTGCTCCTGCCCTTGCCCTTGCCCAGCCATCGTTTCCATTTCCACCGTCTTCCGAGCGCCGCGCAAGCTGCTGATTTAAAAATTTAATGCCTCGCGGCTATTAATGGTGGAAAATGCTCGCGTAATAAAACAAAACGGCATTGAGGACCCAGGCAGGCAGCCCGTGGGGTGGGGTCTGGGCGGGGGCGGGGGCGGGTTCGGGGTCGGGGGACTGCCTCTGCTGAGTGGCGGTGTGCGCAGGACGACGAAGGACGGTTGACCGAAGCACAGAAAGCGACAGCAGGGGAGGCGAGAAAAATCAAAAGAAGAAATAAATATGGCGCGTGTTTTGCAAAATAAGAAATTTTAAATTCAAATATTGATGATGACGATGACGGAGCAGCGAGCTCACCCACACCCCCACCCCCACCCCCAGCTCCAGTACCACCCCCACCCAGCGGGGGGACTACGAACTCCTTCTTCAGCATCAGAGTCCAGTGGAACTGGAACTTGACGTTGGCGTTGGGCTGTAAGGCGGCAGAAGACCGATTTTTCTTGGCTTCGTCGAGGGCGAAAATTGGTATCTGCCAGGGGTTGGGAGACGCTGGGCTGGCGTTTGGTGGTTGGTTTCCATCTTATTTATTCAAATTTTTTCCCTTTTTATCAAATGCCCGGACGGACAACCTGTACAAACCCCACGCCACCCAACACCCGCGGCCCCACTCCCCGAACTAGCGCGGGAAATTGTATCTCGTTGCTGGCAAGAGGACTAACGACGAAGCTGAACTCTTTCTTGGGCCCAACAAAGGAGGGCGAATATTAAAAATACAAAAAAAATAATACTGCGCAAAAAGACGCAATTAGAATGGAGGCCATAGGATGGGACGCCCCCAGGTTTCTCCTCTAAGCAAACGCTTTCTGTTTGCTAACTGTACTGCAGATTGTCGACTTAAGGCGCTCTTTGGCGGCCATCATCACACACCATGTAGGTCAGAGCTCTGCCCGATAAAACTTGAAGAGGCGACCCAAGTGAATATTATTTGGCCAGGTGGTGGTTTTCAATCAGCAGAGACCGAAAAACTGACCCCTCACTGTTCCACGCTGTAGCACTAAGTCGCATTGGTTCAAAACAAGAAACTCAGCCTGTAATCAAACCAAACCGCGGTTTCGGTTCGGTTCACAGGTTCACTCTATATATTCAAGCATTTTATTAGAAATCTCTAGAGATTTTTGCAAAATCGGTTTCATTTCGAACTAAAACTACTTGCCTTGCATGTGAAGTTAAATTTCGATTACGATTAGTAATCAATTAAATTACCATTAAGAAGAATTGTAATAACAAATAACAGGTTTCTGATTACTAATTGATTGCGATTATAAAAAACCATTTTTCCTTCGAGTCACTTAAAATATGAATATTGAAGTGGAAAAGAGTGAGGCTTCAGCAAGCTGTATCTCCCGGAAACTGGAGATTCTTTCTCCCTCGTAATATCATAATATTGGGCATTTTAAAATACCTTTTTCGCCTCTATCTCTTACCATCTCTGAGATCTGTGCGCTCATACAGACGGACAGAAATACCGACAGACAAACGGACACGGCTTTATCGACTCGGCTGTTTTGGGGTCGGAGATGCTTCCCTCTTGCAGACTTTTGGACAAACTTAAAATACTTCGTGTATCTTTGGTACAGAGTATAAAAAAATTTATTTCAGCATCCTTCACATCATCCCAGCTCCGACCTTCAAAACAAAGCCAAAGTTAAAATGATAACAGACAGATTAAGCCGACTGAATGATAACTTCAATGATTGATGAAGATACCGAACATATAACCACATAATCGAAACAATATAGATATATAGATATAAGCAGCATTAAGTTTTATCGTAAGACGGTTGGGAGAAACCCCAAAATGTATCCCTAAAACATTATTACAGTAATGAAACGTTAGACAATAATATAACCCGCTTGGGAAACATAGCTGAATAGGTCCAAGGTCCTGAGCTCTAAAGTAATATGCATATTAGAAGCATACTCTTATTATAATAATCCGATGCAACAAATTGAATTGAATTGAAAAATATAGTTTTTCCAGATAGAAAGTAGATAAAGGTAATCGAAAACAAGAAAGAAAGTCGGTCAAGCCCGACTATAGCATACTCTGTACCAATACGCTCAGCATAAATTTTGATGCTGCAGTAGCAGCTGAAAGCAGCGCTGCTTCTGCGCTGCAGCAGCGAACAGTCTTTTGTTCATAACTCGACAGCCGCTCATCCGATCTTCACCATTCCTTTGGCGGTTCGATAAGCTATCCTTATTATTAAATATGTTCTGATGGAACGAACCATCTAGATATGAGGTTTTTTCTAGTTTTCGAGGGCGGCAGGGGGCGTGGCAAAAATTGAAAATAAACTTGATCTGCCTGCAAACATAATAATTTTAGTTAATTTTTAATTATTTATCAAATCGTAACCAATTAGGAATCGAGAGAATTAATGATTGTCTTAAAAGCACTCGAATATCTAATGATTATGATTAGTAATCATTTTTTATTAGCAATGATGTGTAGTATGAAGTGTGCACTAGATTAGATGACAAAAGTTAAGAGATTTGAACTGAATGATCGGTGCCGAACCGCTAATTGGTCTTAGCAAACGGAAGCTAGCAATCGCGTCTTTTTGAGAATGCTGAAACAAATCAAAAAGCTTTATAGAAAACTATTCGGTTTAGTTTGTCGACGAGCTCGATGCTGTACGGCAACAATAGTTCAAAATTTTTGAAAATTTGATTAGAAAAATCTAGGGATGCAAACCACTCCGAAAATAATACCTGGTTCGATTCTGAACCGCCAGTTCAATTCGTTAAATGCTTCTTAGAGCTAACTGAATTGCGGCTTAGGTTCGGTTCAGTGGTTTATTATGAAACATTATGATTTCTTCTTTATGTGACTTCGCACACTTTGGAAATTGAATTCCTACGAACCATTTGAATATCTTTTAAATGCTTAGAAGAATGTCCAAAATAATGATGTCGGAAAATTATGAAGTGGGCAAGCACACCCTATTTGTCATATTATATAAGAAAAAACACTCCTGGCTAAGATTGAATTAAGGTGAAGAACTACTTCAGAAATCCAACTATTGTTAACTAGAGGACGACAAATCAGTATCAACTTTCAAGAAAAAAAACAAGAAAGAAAGTCGGTCAAGCATACTCTGTACCAACGAAATTATACGCTCAGCATAAATTTCATGTCAAACCCCTATCTCTTACCATCTCTGAGATCTGTGCGTTCATCCGGACAGACAGACGGACATGACGGACATGACTCGGCTGTTGATGCTGATCAAGAATATACATACTTTATAGGGTCGGAGATGCTTCCTTCTTGATGTTACATACTTTTGCACAAACTTATAAAACTGTGTACCTACGGTACAGAGTATAAAAACAGACTGGTGACAGGTATATTTAGAGATCGGCAGGCAAATGCAGAAGACTTACTGGATTACATATTGTAAAATTTGCGTCAAGTCAACATTAAAGGTTGTGTTAATCCGGCTTCACTAAGGATGTAGACGGTCGAACCAAATGTCGTATACAAATTATCTTAGGGAAACTATTCAAACTCCCAAATTAATAAAAATCATTGGCTAGAGAAAAGGGATTCCCACTAAAACTCTCAGAGAACTAAACCAAACTGTTTTTCTTTGTGATTTTCTGTTCGGTTCAGCGTTTCTGAAAGGAAGTGGGTTCGGGTTGCGGTTCGGTCCACCTGCTGAGAGCTTTTCCCATTTGTAGACACCTTATTTTGTCTCCCTGTAATTGTCGTTTTTTTTTTTCAAATTGCAGGTGAAGCTGTAGGGTTCATTAAGACAACAATTTTATGGACTTCAAAAAAGATTAAGGGCCGATGCTTGCTTTGCTCTGTTAATTGTAGATTTATGGGACAGTAGATTAGAAAACGGCCCTAAATGGAGTGTGACTTACGACCATAAGAACCTCAAAGAATGATCAATAAAGTGCTAAATAATTCAAATGTACTTAACCTATCCCGAAATTAAATTAAGTATTTCGGGATGTGAAAAATCGTTGTTAAGATAAATATGTTTTACTTGAATCAGGTTTTTTCTTACTTACCTTACCATTGACAGCATTTGTTTTAAGTCGAACCGGTAGCTTAAAATCTCCATAAGCCACTGACATTTTATTGCATGTGCTGAAATGAAAGTAAGATAAGAAAACCGATGCATTTAATCGAATCAAAGTCAGTGACAATATGTTAATGCAATATTAACTAGTAACTAGGCTCGCCAAGTGGTCGAAGTTCGACCATCTAACAAATTATCACTTATCAATTAGCACTTGCTTCGCTCTAGTGTGAGGCCCTGGTTGCAACACTACTGCAAATTGACCTGATACCTCTGTACAAATGCGCGTGTTACTTTGAAAATAATTGTATATAATTGTAATTGTATACTATTGCAGCACGTTTTTGTAGTGTAAAAAGGGTATACTAAAGTTGTGCAATTGTATATAACAGGCAGAAGGAATCATCTCCGGCCCCATAAATTATATATATTATTGACCGTCTGTCCATCTGTCAGCTAGAGCTACCAATTTTTCATTATAGACTAGCATTGTCTACAAGCAGATTAAGATTGTTTCAAAACTTCTCTGAGCGCTTCATGCGCTGTTTACTAACTAAATGGTGACATGTTTGCAATAATTCTGTGTTTAATAACATTAGGGAAGACCTTTCAACATTAATTCCCCTGGGTATTTCGAAGTCGGTCAGGACCGACTGTAACTTAAGCTCTCGATCTAACTAAGACTACTTGTCGGATCTTACTTTTCTATGGGAGCTATACTATATAGATGTCCGATTTCGAACTTACAAAAGAACTTGTACAGAAATTGAGGTCGATTCCATTTAATACAAAAGTGTTTTTCTCATTCCAACTTATTTTTGCAGCTTTACGCTAATTTCACAAAACTTTGTAGAATTGTGCAAAAGCATATCAAATAAATAAATGCCCTTTTGACGGGCATTTCCATAGAAAACAAACAAGTTTTTCTCTCTAAGACTATTTTTTAGGCTCTACTTTTGTATAACAGCTATACTACATAGATGTCCGATTTTGACCAAACTGGATGAAATCATAGAAAAGCATGGCAAACCAAGAAATACCAAGTTTGGTGGCGCTTGCATTAAAAACAAAACTAGCTTTTCGAGCGATCGGTCCTCTATTTATTTTATTTTATTTTATTTATTGATATTTTCTTAGCGCTAAAAGTACAATAATACTTAAAACAAAAGCACTAATCACACAAGTAAAATTCGATAACAAAAAAAAAATAACATAAAGGGTCCAAACTATGATAATGATAATGATGATGATAATGATAATGATAATGAAATAATTTTGTCTTAATGTAATTATTTATAGAATTTTTATACTCTGTACCAAAGGTACATAGAGTATAATAAGTTTGTGCAAAAGTATGTAACATCCAGAAGAAAGCATCTCCGAACCCATAAAGTATATATATCCTTGATCAGCATCAACAGCCGAGTCGATATAGCCATGTCCGTCTGTCCGTCTGTCTGTCCGTATGAACGCACAGATCTCAGAGATGGTAAGAGATAGAGGTTTGACATGTATGGGACATATGCTTCTTATGTCTGCAGGCAGATCAAGTTTATTTTCAATTTTGGCCACGCCCCCTGCCGCCCCCGCAATTTAGAAAAAACGTCATATCTCCTACAGTTTTAAAGATAGGTAGGTTGTTCCTTCTATTTAGTAATAAGGATAACTTATCGATCAGCCAAAGGAATGGTGAAGATTGGATGAACGGTTTTCGAGTTATGACCAAAAGACTGTTCGCTGCAGCAGCGCAGGAGCAGCGCTGCTTTCAGCTACTACTGCAGCATCAAAATTTATGCTGAGCGTACAATTTCGCTGGTACAGAGTATGCTATAGTCGGGCTTGACCGACTTTCTTTCTTGTTATTATAAGGTTTTTTGTGTGTGTGTGTAAACTAATTTATTGTTTTAAGATGTTTAAAAAGTTTGACTTTAAATTGCGCTGCACTTCTTGGTGTTTTCAAATCATGTGGTAAATTATTCCACAGCCGAACAGCATATGAAAAGAATTACTTACCAGACTAAATTATTCGTTCTTTTGGAGGAAGTATTTGCTAGGATGGCAAAGAGATAGGAGGGTTCTTTCGACTGCAGTATTTTTTGTAATTTTATTAGTACTCTAAACTGTTTCCATGAATCTATATTGAAAATTCTTTCTGACTACACCAAAATATGATCCGTTCTCTTCTTTTTTAAAGTATATCGGGCTACATTCATTAAAGGCTACATTCAGTTTTCTGCTGCTATTCGAGTCACATTTACCAATTACTTCTATTCCATAAAAAAATGCCGAAGCCAAGAACGATCTTGCTATCAATAACTTTGTTTGCGTGGGTAAGAACTGTTGACTGAGTCGTAATTGTCTTAGTTTTCTGCATGTTTTTCCTATTGCACTATTAATATGATGATTCATTCTATGCATTACAAACATCCGGACAATTTGATAAAACCTGAATTTTTTAAACTAGAATACTGAATAAAAAGTGCACAAAAAACCACCAAGTAATGGTGGTTGATTAATTTTGTTTTAACAAAATACAAATGGAACTTTTTCTACAAAATCGCGATTCAGTGTTTGTTTTTAGACTTTTGACGATTCTTCCTACAGATCAACATATTGACTATGATTGTCTTTAAGCAAAAGAAAACTATTATATTTGAGAATTTTTGACTTATTTTGAAGACCATGGAAGGCTAGTGTTAAGATTAAAATATATAGTACTTAATTTAGTTAGTAATTATATGGATTAATGTTTTATCAACTGAATAAACATTGATCAAAATCCTTATTGTTGTCCCATTTTAATAAAACTTGTTACAATTGTGAAACAATATAGAAACTAACAAATACAAAGTTCGGAGTTCCATTGAAAACAAAAAAGGTTTCTCAGTAAAAAAAATTTGTTTACCGATCGCTCCTATGGCAGCTATGTATTTTAGTCTTTCTGTGCAATATTTCAGTACGATAGACCAAAAACCAGAAAAATAAACTCCTGATGTAA
This sequence comes from Lordiphosa andalusiaca, assembly GCA_035044965.1. Lineage (NCBI taxonomy): Eukaryota > Metazoa > Arthropoda > Insecta > Diptera > Drosophilidae > Lordiphosa > Lordiphosa andalusiaca. The sequence goes on along the minus strand of JAWNNM010002885.1, from coordinate 222,405 downwards.
CAACGCAATCCTTAAGCCAGCATGGACTTACTGCATCTAGCTGTGGGGTACGGCATCTACGCCACAAATTAAGAAGATCCCAAAATTCGTTTAAATTCGTTCAAATAAATGAAAACATTTTTAGACTGACTTAAAATCTTAATGATAATGAACAGCTGATCCTATTTAAATAAAGTAACGTGCAGAAATAAACTTTTATGTCTTCTAGATTCAAGAGTCTAGCCTTAAACAAGAAAGAAAGTCGGTCAAGCCCGACTATAACATACTCTGTACCAAGAATCATTGTTTTTTTATCATAACTCGAAAACCGTTCATCCGATCTTCTTCATTCCTTTGGCGAATCGATAAGTTATCCTAAAAACTAAATATGTCCAGAAGGAACAAGCTATCTATCTTCAAAACTGTGGGAGATATGACGTTTTTTCTAAATTGCGGGGGCGGGAGGGGGCGTGGCCAAAATTAAAAATAAACTTGATCTGCCTGCAGACATAAGAAGCATATGTCCCATACATGTCAAGCCTCTATCTCTTACCATCTCTGAGATCTGTGCGTTCATACGGACAGACAGACGGACATGGCTATATCGACTCGGCTGTTGATGCTGATCAAGAATATATATACTTTGTGGGGTCGGAGATGCTTCCTTCTGGATGTTACATACTTTTGCACAAACTTATAATACTCTATGTACCTACGGTACAGAGTATAAAAATAGCCATTACCCACAAAAACCACAAACTAAAGTGTAATCTGCGAAGTCTCTTTCTTGTATTCGAGTACAGAAATATTAAAAATTTAGTAAAAATTAACAAAACAAGAAAACAAGACTTTAATATACTCTGTACCATCGGAAGTATGCTGGTAGTGATTCTAGATGGTTTTCGAGTGCTAAGCACGACTCCGTTTACAGAAATGGTCCGTCACGTCTAGATTTTTAGTAATTTGAGCTTTAAGTTGCGTAAAGTGTCTGTATAGACCCTATTTAGTCAGAGAATCCATTCTATTGGTTTCACTCTCTTTGGTACTATCGGAGGGTACCGCTACTTAGCTCTGAAATGAACTATCCCAAACAATTTTACGGTTTTTCCATCGGAGATATACCTCTTTTAGCCCTTGAGTAGGAAGAAGAAAAATACCATTTTTATATAAATAGGTGGGGGGAGGGAGGTGACAAAATATGTTGCGATGGCGTTATGTTGGGCTACAAAGTTAAAGTTGCGATTTAGGGCCGATTTCAGATCTTATAGATGACAGCTAAGTGACAGATAAACTCTAAGTTTACTCTGATATTTGTTACTTTATGTGACAGATAGCGCCCATAGTCACATTTGTTTAATTCGATTTATTAAAAGGGTTATGGGATGGCAAAAAAAAATATTTTTTATACAGAAGAGAGCCAAACGTACTACTTTTGCGATGTTCAACAAAAGCACAACTTATTTTTATTCAATTCTTGCAAAAGACATTATATTTAACTCTTAATTTCAGATTTAAAAACAAACATTGTGAAATAATCATTATTTCTTAAATTTCATTTACGGTTTTCCAACGAATCAGCTAAATTATAAAGCGACAACGAATTTTGCATATTTTCAAACCGATTTTCATCCAAGTGCACAACGCTATATGATGTGCCGACTCTTTACGTTAATAAAATTCCAAAAATTCGTGAACAAATTTGTTAAATACACATTTGTTCGTTGTCAACTAGGATGAACATCGGATTAAAAATTTGCCAAATTCGCTTTCTAATTATAAAGTAATATACTTTCAGATCGCACTAAAATCAGTTGCATTACGAAACTCGAACGTATTTGGCAAATATTAGATATGCCCAACATAACAATTTAAATTTTTTTAAATCAAAATATAAGAGATATTTCTGATTGTTAATGAAAACGAGCATTTAATAGTCCTTAGGAAATAAGTTTTATTTTAAAAATTTAGCTGCTACGATCCCTGATTCATTCTATTTATCACATTTCATGAATTGGAATGTCTATTGTGCTATTCAACTAAGTCCGCCGACTGGTAAACAGTAGTTTAGCTACTCAGTAATAAACTTTTATCTCCGCCTTTGGACTAGTAACTCGGGGGACAACAGTGTTTCCCATACAAATGGGTCCCCGGGACCAATTTAATCACAAATGGAAGCTGCTGTTGAAGTTCAGGCAGTGCATGGATTGTCAATCAGTCAGTAAGTGAATCAGTCAAGACAAACTCCTTTACATATATAGAGTCTGAAGAACATTACGGGACTACTTGTCCTTTCAACACAATTCAAGTTTGTCGACGTTGCTGGCTACCACGCACCCGCCTCTCATCTCATCTTCCTCTCGACCGCATCCTTTTGAGCCAACCGTTTCCGTTCGGACTGTGCCCCATTTTCTCACACCTCCCACCCTCCCCCTCTTGCTTTTTTTGGCAACTTTTAAGTACTTTTAGGCGGAGAGAAAAATTTATTCAATAAACTTGGCTTGGCACTTGGAAAACAATAGCGAAACGAGAGCTGGCCGAGGGCTGTATTTAAATACACATTCTCCCCCAGCACTTGGATTGCTCGATTGAAGGCGTTTTTAAAGATTCTCCATTTTTCTGGTATAAGTCATCTGGAACCCAACTTCCGAACGAAGTCCATACAATTATCATCATGAACACTATAATCCAATAATGGAAAGACTGATAACGTGGAGTGGATATCGTTGTGTCCCCAGTTGTCAGCGTTTCCCGGACGCGTTGCAACAAGACTGTGCTGCATTGATCGGTACATGTCCTTCAAGATCATAAGGGTTTGTCTTTTCGAGCAGTACTGCAGAACTAAAGGCAGTAGCCAAAGGCTTGAATTCTCACTTCAACCACAATCAGCGGCGCTGAACCCGATTGGTTGTTTGATTTGTGTTAAGAGTCGGAACATTTTCTCTTCTTCCCCTAAATTTTATTGGAAATTTCAAATGGTTTTTAAGGAGAAGTAGAAAGCTCAAAGGGACATTTACTCTTCTTCCCCTTACTTATAATTAAAATTTCAGAGGGTAGTAAGGAGAAATAGAGAGCTCAAAGGGACATTCACTCTTCATCCCCTCACTGGAAATTACAGTTGGCATAAAGAAGAGTAAAATACAGCAAGCTGCACAAAGGGACATTTTATTTGCGGCCAATATGGAATTTCATTTACGCTTGAAGTAGCGGTTTTTCAAAAAACTTACCTAGCGCCATCTATCGCAAGATATACTAAGCTATGAGGGACATTTCGTAGGCAGATGAATTCCATTTTCGCTTCAAGTAGCGGCAACTCAGAGAAACTAAATGGCGCCATCTGCCGCAAGTCTTACTTAACTAAAAGGGAAATTTCATCAGCGTTATAAAGGAGAATAATTAAATTTCCGCTTGAAGTGGCGGCTATTCATAAAAACAGTTCTAGCGCCATCTGCCGCAGTCTCGCTTTGGAAATAGCGACATTTTTCAATAGTGACGAATTCGCCATCTGTTATTAAAAAACGATAAAAACAATGGGACTCAGCTTGAAGTAGCGGCTTTTTGGTGAAACAGTTCTACCGCAAGTTCCCGATAAAAATAGCGGCTTTTTACAACCATAGATACAAATGCGTCATCTGTTGTTAGCTACTAAAAGGGGAACACAGAAATTATTAAGTATGTGAAAAAGTATGCAACAGCCAGAAGGAAGCATCTCCGACCCCATAATCTTTATGGCATAAAGTATGTATATTCTTAATCAGCATAAACTGCCTAGTCGATATAGCCATCCGTATGTACGTACAGATCGTACTCAAAGAAAGTAGGAGATAATTTGAAAAATCGTCAAATCTCCCACAATTTAAAAGATAGAACTTTCGTACCATCTGGGTATATTTAGTTATAAGTATTATTTATCAATCCGTCGAAGGAATCGTGAAGATCGGATGAACGATTGTCGAGTTATAGGAAAAACCAACATTTATGCTGGGCTGTACCGGCTGAAGCAGCGATGGGCAGCACTTACAAACGTTGGGAGGTACAGAGTATGTTATAGTCGGGCTTGGCTGACTTTTTTACTTATGTGCGTTCAAAAACAAATGTTGTTTTTTTTGACTCATTATGATGCGTTACTCGACATACGTTAAGTGACAAATTTTCCTATATGATTGTTTCTCTGGTTTCTTTTATTTTGCAGTGCCAGAACTTTTTGTTAATTGCATGTTCGTTATGGTTTCTTATGTAATTTTTATTCACTCTTTGTACCCTAAGAACGGTATAAGAGAGCAACATTCATTTATAGGATTGCTCAACTTTGCATTAAAAAATCTTGAAATGGGTTATGAATTTATGTAAGATTGGCTTACACTGTTGTATCCCCATGAAAATATGATCAAAAATCGGGGTTTGAAATTATGAATTTTTTGGTCCCGGTTTCTATACTGTGGAAATGCACAAAGATCGAGGAAAAACTTTTATGTGAGCTTTGACAGCATTTTAAAAAGTTTTTTGGATTGACATTGCTTACTCTGACAAATTTTGAATATTTTAAAGGTTAGCTAGAACAAATAGGGTTTGTTCAAAAAAAAAACCTCTCAGCACCAGAACTAATACATTGGCACCCATGCGTTCAAACCCAACTTTATGTTACATCGATTATTATATTTCACCCAGATATATGGTTCTAAACAGATTTAGAGACATTTCTTAATGTTGGTCTATAGAATAGGCTTAAATAGTTAAGATTTGGTGGATTTAAGGGCGATCCAAGAACAGAAAGTTGTTGACATCATTTCGAAATTGATTTCATGACTTTTCAGCATATTTAAGTGTAAATCGCAAGGATATACTCAAAGAAGAGTTTTAGGAGTTAACATAATTGAGTTTTTTAACGTTTTCGGACTGCATTACTTTCGAAAGCTTAAACAAATGGTATTCCGCGCTAATTAAATGGATGATCGGGATGCTCTGCAAATACGGAAACATTGAGTTTTACTTACGTTATAAATGATTCGAAAAGGGAATATATATCGCATTTGAGAGGAGGAGGTAGCACTGATACAGACGGACTGACAGATAGAATATCCAAGGCGGGATCAAACCCACGACTGCTGTGCAGGAGCAGGCACACACACTACCCGTTGTTGTATAATTGCTCTTTTAATTAACACAAGGGATGGCTATTGAACATTTTTTTCATTGAGTAAGGGGTAAATTGAAGTTGGGCTCGCTTTTAATGGCAAAACACATTTAAAATAAAATCCCCCTACAAAACACTAGAAATCCGAATTTAATTCGGTTAAAGTTGGAGGTTTTCATGCGACCATCCTGTCCATGAACATTAGTCGGAACTTCCACAACAAAGCCATAGGCATGTGTGGCCCTTGTCTAACTTTTGAAATTTGGTTTGCGCAAAGCGAGCTTACACTTTCCTCACACCTGCACCATATTCCGCACCAAGCAACAGTAAGCTCCGAATAAGTTGGCAAATGCAGAGTTACATAGTTGCTTAAAGGCAGCCAGACCGGCTTTAGCTTCGATCAGTCTATGTTTGTCGCTGCTACAGATCAGTGCACAGTGCAGGTGCTTTGAAATCGAGGCACAGCCATGAAGCTTCTATCATTCCTTAGTTCCAGTCTTTGTATCATTGGCCTTCAGTTCGGTTACATAGGCCTGGCCACATCATTTCGCACTTTCGACGATGGCTTCGCCGCCGACTCGGACCAGCTTTACTCGAAAAGACAAACGGAGTTCTCGATTGTCAACGAATGGAAATATTTGGACTTTGAATATCCCACATTTGTGGAGCGGCAACGGGCCATAGTGAATGGGTATGAATGGTGGATGAATGAGTGATTGATGGCAATGGCCTTGCCTTGCTTGTGTTGTTGTCGATTTCACTTTCGATTGCTTTGCAGCGAATTCATACCAAGGAACAACTTGCCATTGGGAATCGACGTTCACCGCAATAGGCTATTTATTACGACACCTCGCTGGCGAGACGGTGTTCCAGCGAGCCTGGGCACGCTGCCGTATCCAGCCAGGGAGTCGAGTCCGCCAATTCAGCCGTACCCTAGTTGGGCCGCCCACGGTGATCCATATAGACCCGACTGTGCCAAGCTCATCTCTGTTTACCGCACGGCCATTGACTCGTGCAACCGGCTCTGGCTTATCGATTCGGGCATAGTAAATGCCACAATCAGTCTGAGGCAAGTCTGTCCGCCGAAGATAGTTGCCTTTGATCTGGCGACTGACCGTATGATCATTAGCTACGAGCTGCCAGCTGCGCAGGTGAAGCAGGATTCGCTGCACTCGAACATCGTTGTCGATGCGCGCACGTGCGAGGACACACACGCCTTTGTCTCCGATGTCTGGCGCTTCGGCATAGTTGTCTATAGCCTGGCAAAGCAGAGGAGCTGGCGAGTCACCAATTTCAACTTCTCGCCCAATCCCATGGCATCAGATTTCAGGGTCTACGGACTAAACTTCCAATGGCTGGACGGTGTTTTCGGGATGAGTTTGTCCTACCATCAGCAGACCAAACAGCGCGTGCTGTATTTCCATCCTATGGCCAGCTTCAAGGTAGGTGCGGGGAGCGAATCTAAAGACTCATGTCCACATCTCTCCTGTGCTCTAGGAATTCATGGTGCCCACCAACCTTCTGCTGAACGAAGCTCTCTGGCTTAACGGGACGGATAGCGCCCAGCACTTCGTTGCGATTGGCGATCGCGGACTGAACGGTCAGTCCTCGACCTCTGGAATAGCCCGAAATGGTGTTATGTTCTACACACAAGTTCACCGCGATAATGTCGGATGCTGGGACACTACAAAGCCCTATACGCGGGCCAATTTGGATCTGCTGCTCGACCCAGACAACTCGTCGATGCTAATTCAATTTCCCAACGACTTAAAAGTCGACAACGAGGAGAGTCAAGGTATCTGGATAATGAGCAACCGGCTGCCCGTCTACTTATACAGTCAGCTCGACTATGGAGACATCAATTTTCGAATCCTGAGGGCTGGCGTGGACAGTGCCATCGATGGCACCGCTTGCGATCCTCGCAGGGAAGCCATTCATGCATCGAAAACGGCTGTTGTGTCTATTGAAGAGGGTCAATGCTATTAGCCGAACATTTCAAAAGTATCTATATAGATATTTTTGACGATATTGTAAAATTATAATTTTTTATAAATATTACAGGTTTAAAATATCGATAATATCGGTGTTTTTAAAAAAAAAAATCATTACATTTACAATAATTGGGTCATTAAGCTAATCGAGATGCCATTTGACAAGATGAAAAAACTACGTTCTAACTGAGTTCAAATCAGGGCTGCAAAGCTGTTTTGACCGAACCGGTTCGAACCCGCAATTCCGACTTTCAGATTACTGTGAACCGAACCGAACCTCATTAGAAATTAAAGCTGAACCCGAACCTGTTCCGAACCTACAACAAAAAAATGATAGACAACAGAAACTTGACCTTCTGCCTAGCGACTTCATCTGTTATTACGGTTGGTTTAGTGCGAATGACTCCTAAAATGGGCAGGAAAGTAAAATAATAAATCAAGAAAAACGTTTAGAATTACTTATAAAACGCAATTTCCAAACGATTTCTGTAGTTTTGAGGTCGAATGTGATATTTAGAACACATGAATGATTACAGATTACAAAAAATTGAACACAAAAATGATTACAAAGGTTCGAACCAAAACCTTCTGCCAAAAATCTGGAACCTCAAATTTCCGAACCTCAACCATTGGTTATTTCGGTTCGAACCAGTGAGCCAGAGATCCGCAGTCCTGGATCAAATATCAAGGCGACAAACTTCAAAATTTCTGAAGAAGGTTCGGTCGGGGGTTCGAGTCTTAGAAGAGTTCGTTTACTTACAAGACCTAAGGCTTTGGTTCACGGAATCTTAGATCGTGGAAACATTTTCAAGTAAAAAAAAGAAAAAGAAAAGGGTCCAGCTAATGAAGGTATTAAAAACATTAGCCTACTCTACCTAACCTTAAATACGTAAGTTTGTTATGCCACAGCATGACTTATGCTTTTATTCTTTCCAAAATCGTAAAATGCCGACCTTATATTAGGCTTTGAAATGACAATCCTCCGATTCTGCACTATAAAGTAATTTATAGTCCAATTAATAGACTGTAGTAGTTCTTACTAAAGTAAGCCTACTTTTAATAGACTACTAGATTCTCATCTCATGTGTCAAACAGTGTGAAGGCAGCCTAACCTTTTTCCAAGCAGTTTTCTCAGTTCATCCGATTCGGGATGTTAACAATTTAAAAAGTCGGGTTTGATGGACCCGAAAACCATTGCAAAATAGAGATTTAAAGAACCGAAGAGCAAACTTGTTCATGATTTTTTATTGACAAAAATTTCGATGGGCGCAAATTTTGAATGAAATTTTCGAGTTTACTTCCTTAAGCTTTATAGTTTTTATAGTCGTCATTTTAAAAGCATTCGAAAGGAATAGTATCCGATTTCGTATTTTTGGGCAAAAACATCGATATTTCGATATATCGATATTATTTCCGGCATCCCTATTAGCTACCCAACATTAGGCGACGACGAGCGACACGCAATAAAAGAGCACTCACACACAGATGCCCACTAATTAAGCCCCTCATCCATACGGTTATCTTGCTTGGCGTATCTTGGCACACGCTTGTTTACCCAAATGCCTGTCTACATGGTACTTCTACGTTTAGGGCTTATCAGTCAACATCTTAGGACCGGCGCTCCTCAGCCTTGAACTCCATTTGCCAGTGGTCTCAGTCGGTCCCCTAGTTGAGGCCTATATGATGTAACGCACACGATGGTGTACGTATGTGCTGGCGCATGTGTATAGGGTGTGTGTGGAGCTCTCGGTGCAGCCAAGTGCCAACTATTCTTTGTTCTACAATTTTATCTTTCAGCTTTGCTTAGCGAGCTCTATCTGTATTTGCTGTGCCAGTGTGTCGGGCTCGCTGTTCATTTCAATTCCCAGCTTCTGCCAGTTGGAAAGCAGCCTCCCAGAAGCACCACGTTCACTTTCGTTCACGAATAATGAGTATTCTCGCGCTGGGTCTCAATAAGCGCTCGCCGTCTTCATACCGAGTATTCATGGAAAGCTGTGGCCTGGCAATTCTTTCGATCTTGATCGTGAGTCCGAGCATCGGAACAGCCTTGGGAGATGGTAAGAACGCTACACGTGATTAGCACCAATTCCATTGCACCAATGCAACGGTACAAGTGCTCGAGTGAATGTGCGTTGGTTGCTAATCGAGGATGCGTTGTGCATTGGCTCTTTAAAGTCTTGCCCTCGGAATGATTATTTGACATTCTTAAACTGACGTTGTTAACTGTTCTAATCTCACATCCGTGTGCGTGAGATAACACTGGATGCTAAGCATGTGCTAGACTGCGAGCTGTTCGTTCTTTCGTTCGAGCCATGTAGACACACTCAAAACCGAAATCACGTCAAAATTTAGAAATTCGATTTCAAAATGGGGATTTACCCGTTTATAAGCAAAATAATTTCATAATTTAATTAAAAAATATGATATACAATTAAGAAAAATGTATAAAATCTTTATTTGATTCGATAGAACGATCTATATAATTTAATGTTTAAAGATGATTTCATGTAAATGTTGACCGCGACTGCGCCTCAAATTGTTCATACGGTGGGTCCAATTTTGGCATACTCTCTGCAACATATCGGCCGCAATGTTACGAAACAATTCTTCCATGTCGGCTTCCAGTGCGTCTGCGTCTAATATAAGCTTTTCTTCGAGCTCGCCTCTCAATTGGGCCATTGTTTCTCGTGCAGTTTGGCATGTGGCACCGTCTTGTTTTAACACACATGTCAGCCAAGTCCAGCTCTCCCATTTTGGGAGAGAGGTGGTAACGCTATCCATTCAGAGTAACGTTCCTGTCTTCGGGGTGCATTGGCAGCACTTGCAATGATTCTGGCTGCTCTTCACACCAAATACGGCAATTTTGATTGTTTACGTGTCCATTAAACCAGAAATGAGCTTCGTCGCTGAACACAATGTTCCTTTTCCTCCTTTTCTTAACTAAGCATGACTTTTGATAATCAAAATGCCAAAAACTTTGTTGCCAAAAAAAAAAGTTACTAAAAAATAAACTTTAATAGAACTGAGACGTTTTAAAATTAAGAATATACATATGTACTGTTATCTAGAATTAAGAAAAAACGAAAAAGCTAAGCTAAATTCGTGTGTGCCGAAGTACCCTTGCAGGATGATACCATAAAAAACAAAATAGTTTTTCTAAGACTGTTTTTCAGACCTATCTTTTGTGTGGTAGCTATACCATATAGTTGTCCGATTTTTAAAAACTTGGCAAGATTATAAAAATGCTTAGAAAGCCTATTAATACAAAGTTTGGAGACGTTTCCATTAAAAAGAAAAAAGTTTTTCATACTCAAACTAGTTTTCCGACCGACTGAGATATAGTCATCCGATCCGGTCGGTTCTGACATATTAGTAGCGTGCAGCAAAAAGACGACTTTGTGCAAAATTTCAGCACGATAGCTTCAAAACTGAGACTAGTTCGCGTAGAGACCGACAGACGGACGGACAAACCTCAATTGACTCAGCACGTCACCCTGATTAAGAATTTATATGGTTTATGGGGTCGGAAATGGATATTTCTATGAGTTGCAAATTTCTGGGCAAAATTGTAATACCCTTTCCAAGGGTATACAAATGTTTTTCAACTATTAGATAGTAGGGCTGCCGGATATTGAAAAAGTATAATTTCGAAATAAATATTTTAGGGTAAAAAATATCGATAATATCGATCATTTCGATATTTTCACAAAATGTGTCTTCATGACCATGTGTCGTTTCAATAAGCAGGTCTATTGAGGTAACTAAGGTATCAATTGACTCATAATAAATACTACATTTTCACAAAACAGATAAAGGGTCGATTTCACATCTTCTACATAGTTGCTATGTGTCAGATAAACATAAGTTTTGCTCTGTTATTTGTAGGTTTATGTGACAGATAGCTCTATGTAGAAGATTAGAAATCGGCCCTAAATGTATTTTTACAAAGGATATATATTTTATTTCATGCTGGCTGGCTCAAGGTCGGGTTAATTATAATTCAATAATTAACAGATTTTTTCATTAATAACAAAAGAATTTACTGAAACTTATTCATTATTTTATATTGATGAAATTGAGCGAAGATGCTTAACTTTCAAAGTACTCACATTTTTTTACATTTTTTTTTTCGAATATTTGGCACACGACATGAGTCTAGGACGAATTGCTTATTCAAAACACGCACGGTAAAAAATGTTCAAAGCTTATGTGTATGTCGTGACACGAATTTCTTTCATGTGAGTAAATCAGTGCAATATTTAAAATTTATATCAAAGTTGAAATAAGGATTAGGAAAGCCCCATCTGTCACCTGAACTTACAAATGAGTCATATAACAGCTATCTAGATTCTAGAAGATGAAAAATTGACCCTAAATTTAATGTAGCTATGTTAATTTGTATACTCTGTACCGTAGGTACAAAGATTATAATAAGTTTGTACAAAAGTATGTAACAGCCAAAAGGAGGCATCTCTGACCCCATAAAATATACATATTGTTGACCAGCATCAACAGCCGTGTCGATATATTTAGCAATCAGTGTCTGTCCGTAAGAACGCACAGATCTCAGATTTGGTAAGAGATAGAGGTTTCACGTGTATGGGACAAATACATCTTTTATCTGCATGCAGATCAAGTGTATTTTCTATTTTGGCCACGCCCCTTCCCGAACCCGCTATTTGAAAATAACGTCATTCTCCCTCAGTTTTAAAGATAGATGGTTCGTACCTTTTAGTAATCAGGATAACTTATCGATCCGCCAAAGGAATGGTGAAGACCGGATGGACGGTTGTCGACTTATGATCAAAAGGCTGTTCGCTGCTGCAGCGCAGTTTATGCTGGTACTGAGTATGTTATGCAGTTTTCTCCAAAAAATGCCAAGATCTTGAGGAATATCGGAAAGAACATCAAGGCTAAAAGGCCCCCTTTAAAACTGTGGGAGATATGACTTTTTCCGAATTGCGGGGACGGGAGGGGGCGTGGCAAAAATTTAAAAGAAACTTTAACTGCGTGCAGACATAGGAAGTTTTTGTCCCATACACGTCAAACCCCTATCTCTGACCATCTCTAAGATCTGTGCGTTCATACGGACGATCAGTCGGACATGGCTATATCGACTCGACTGTTGATGCTGATTAAAAATATATATGGTTTATGGGGTCGAAGATGCTTCTTTCTGGCTGTTACATACTTTTGCACAAACTCATTATAACTTATGTACCTACGGAACAGAGTATAATTATAGTCGTTACGATCCCTGTTTATTTCACATACTTTTCGTCAGAACAAATTTCGGACTATGTACGGAAATGTTGCATTAGTGGGCTGCGGCACGCGCGCACTGCGAGTACCTGTGACAGCATGGAATCGGCAATAGCCAATATTCCGCCACTATGGGTTGGTCTCTGTCACTCAACGTCTGAGGTCTGCTGTGCCCGCGAACAGGAGCAGCAGAACTGCGAGCTGGGTCGCTTGGCCGCCTTGGAGGGCACTCGCTGCAACAAGGCGATGAACAACTCCTCGTCGAATTCATACGCCGATTGCTGCCGCGCCTGCCAAGTTGGCTTAGCGGTAAAGGCAAGTAAACAGAATTGCAGGGACCCACTTTTTTCCTTCCTGTCGGCCATTGAATCGTACCGAGTTTGCTGTAACGGCGCGGATAGCTATTTACCCAACTCCAACGATAACGTTGTGATTGAGGACACTGCTGAAGGTGCTGAGGACTCGGAAGAACGTGAATCGGAAACCAGAACGAAACCAGAGCCTGGCCTAAATGACGATAAGGATGAGGACGCAGACGGAACCATTGTGTTAACTGGCGACGACCAAGATGTTTGCGAACGAATTCCGAACCTGTGTCAGCACATATGCGAAAACACTTATGAGGGGTATCAGTGTAGCTGTCATCCGAGATTTAAGTTGGACGCTAATAAAGTAACTTGCTCGCCAGAGCCGGAAGCGGAAAGGCAGAATCAGAATGTATGCCCCACCGGTTATGAATTGGACGCACAGCAAGCAAAGTGCGTGGACATCGACGAGTGCAAGGAGCAGCTGCACGAGTGCAAAACAACGCAGTACTGTCACAACACAATTGGAGGATACCACTGCCTGAATGTGAAGGCAAAAGACTGTCCAGCTGGCCACCACTTCGATGCCCGGTCCGAGGAGTGCGAGGGTAAGTTCACGAACAGGTCGCCTGAGTTGGGAACGAGAAATATACTCCATTCTATCACAGACGACAATGAGTGCGAGAAGTCGCCGTCACCATGCGAGCAGAGCGAACTGTGCTCCAATTATCCCGGCGGTTACAAGTGCACTCCCAGTCCAGCCGAGAGCCAAACGTGCGGGATCGGATTTTATCTGAAGGACGGCAGCTGCGCCGATATCGATGAATGTGCTGACAACACCACAAACAGCTGCCGCAGCCACCTGCATCAGGAGTGCAGAAACACAGTGGGCAGTTTCGCTTGCCACTGTCAGCCGGGTTTCAGTTTGGATGTGACACAAGACCAGTGCGTCGGTGAGTCCAGGTTCGGGCCTTTTCCAAATGCGAGATTGTACGTCCACACATTTTCTGTAGATATTAACGAGTGCTCGATTAACAATCACAACTGCCTTGAAACCCAGAGATGTGACAACACAATTGGTTCATACTATTGCACGGTACATTTCCTGTCTAAACTGGAACAGTTCGCTGGCTAATTCCCATTTCTTTACAGCGCCTTCAGAGCTGCGGAACTGGGTATACTCTCAACGCGCAGACTATGATATGCGATGGTATGCATCATCTTCAATTCCAAAGGCGGTGGTAGCAAACGCTATCTTTATTTTTCCTCCCTTTGCTTCTCTCATCTCATAGATGACGACGAGTGTGCAGTAAATACGCACAACTGTCCCTCGGATTACGATTGCTTTAACACCAAGGGATCATTCCGCTGTCACCGGAGAACAACAACGACTACCAGCACAACGACGACAACTACTACCATTCGGCCGCCGCAAAGGCCCTCTGACGAGCCAGTTCCCAATCGCCGCTACTCCGATGCGACTCAACAAGGCTACAACCGCTTAGACCACCACGCTTGGACTTACCCAACATCCCGGCTACCGTGCTCCACTGGGTTTAACAGGAATCATCTGGGTGCCTGTGTTGGTAAATGTTGACGACATGGATTATTGCCCACCGCTGCTTAATCCACCAAAAATAAGCGGGAACGCACGCACGAAAACGATGTGGAGATGCGTTCACTTCGCGCTCACTTCTAATCCAACATACGCTATTTTTCAGACATCAACGAGTGCTTGGAGCGACAGCCGTGCGGCAGTCATGAACGTTGCATCAACACCAATGGCCATTATCGCTGCGAGAGCCTACTGCAGTGTGCTGCCGGCTATAAATCGACCCCAGCGGGTACATCCTGTATCGGTGCGTACTGAATTCTCTTCTACATCTGAAAGTCCCCATTGCAATCAGTTCCACTGCCTTTTAAAACAGACATTGATGAGTGCGAGACGGGCGAGCACAACTGCGGCGATAAGCAAATATGCCACAACCGCAATGGTGGCTTTATCTGCTCTTGCCCCACGGGCCATCAGGTGACGCGGCTCTCTAACGGCGTCAGTAGCTGCGTGGATATCAACGAATGTGCCCAGGCCCAGCGCGTGTGTCCGACCAATGCACTCTGCTTCAATACCATAGGTAAGAAGATTGAGATTGAGCTTCCTTTGTCGAGTAAGACCGCTTCCCTATGTGTACCACAGGTTCCTACCACTGCGAGTGCAAATCTGGATTCGAAAAAAGGGACAGCAATAGTGCTGTAGCTGGCAGTGAATATTCCAACGTCCAATGCTTTGATGTGGATGAATGTCAAGACATTCCCGGCCTCTGTCAACAGAAGTGCGTCAATTTCTGGGGTGGTTATCGTTGTACCTGCAACTCCGGATATCAACTAGGCCAGGATAACCGCACCTGCAACGACATTGACGAATGTGAAGTGCACAAGGGATACAAGCTGTGCATGGGGTAGGTCCATCCACCGCATTCCAACAGTTGGCTAACAAATATCTAAACTTTTCAACCCGATGAAGATATTGCATTAACACGGCCGGATCCTATCAATGCTCCTGTCCACGTGGCTACACCCTGGCAACAGACAAAACCACTTGTATCGATATTGACGAATGTGGTGGCGATGCTGACAACCATGTGTGCACCGGTCGGGTATGATACCTACAATTCAATCGGGGAGAGTTATAACATTGTTTCCTCTTGTCTTCTTTCAGCACGACAAGTGCACGAATATTCGTGGCAGCTTTAAGTGCACTACGATCAACTGTCCCCCTGGATATATCCATGATCCCGACCAGAAAAAGTAAGTTCTACAGTACAACCCCCCTAAAAGGGTAAATCAGATCCTCCTAAAATTATAAAATTCTCACAGCCGGTGCCGACATAACAGCAATCTGTGTGAAGGCGAGGACTGTTATACGAAACCCTCTGCATACACATACAACTTCATCACCTTCGTATCCAAGCTAATGATCCCACCAGATGGCCGCACCATTTTCACTCTTCGCGGTCCAATTTGGTATGACAACATCGATTTCGATCTGAAAGTGGTGCGGCTACAGGCGGGCCCAAATATTGAAAGGGCGTCGGAGAGTCATTTTGAGTAAGTTGCCCGATGAAGGCCCATTCCAGTAAACTCGCTCACGCTCTTCGGCCTATTTACAGCACATTGAAGACCAATAACCAAGTGAACCTGCTGCTGAAGAGGGCACTGGAGGGACCACAAGATATTGAGTTGGAACTAAGTATGACGGTGTTTACGAACGGAATGCCTCGAGGGAAAAGTGTAGCAAAGCTGTTTCTCTTTGTATCCCAATACACGTTCTAGGTACCTCCAACGAACAATGGCAACAAATACAGTAACTTCATTAAAGATTTTCTGCAGATTCATTCTAATAAATAGATCAATGAGTCATATCTGAACACAGTCGACATTTCTTAACCTTCAGAACCAAGATTTAGCATAGACCCCAGCAAAATAAATTGAAGACGCAAAGTAGAGAACATGGGAAAAATGACTTAAAGAGATTCATTAAGCACGAAGCAGTCAAACAAAAAAAATAAGTGAAATGTTTTCAGGAACCAGAACCATAAAAATAGCGGGGTTTGTAATATCCCACACACACTTAAAGTACACTGTAAAAAAAATAACATTGTTATTTATATACAAATAAGAGCGTGTTTAGACATGTTTTGTACATTGTTCATTATCATTTTTGGCAGAATTACGAACTAACAATTAACACGAGGCATTTTAATCAGCTCAAAAACAAAGTGTTTTAAACACAAAAATTGATTAACTCAATGGAGAACATGCTACTTGACATTTCGAACACAAAAGCAATAACATTTTTAACACTGCAGTGCACTGTTATATCAAATGAAACTTGTCTTTCTAAACAAAATGTACTTTAAATAATCAGTTATTTCAAATAACATTTGGCTTAAGAGAGCATTAAGGGCCAAGTCGATCTTCTTCCAGCTCCTTATCTTCTGTGCTCCTCATTTTCGCTTAAGTGTAAAACCTTCGGTTTTTGTAGGAAAAATGTAAGTACTTTTAAGCAGGAATATTTATCGCTTTAGATCCTTCTCTAGCGGTAGTCGAGTTATTGAAAAAAATAAATAAAAGTTGCAAGGCCAACGATTTGAATTTACCGTTCAAATGTTGCCTACCGTATTCTTAGTTCAAGAGTCTCTATAGCCAAATCAAAAATTGTATACCCTTGCAGCACGTTTTTCGAACTAATTTGAAGGACACTTAACTCCAACACAAACAAGTTTTTTTCACTAAGGGCTGATTTCACATCTTCTAGAAAGCTGCTATGTGTCAGATAAACTTACAACTTACTCTGTTATATGTTAGTTTATGTGACAGATTATCTATGCCAGCTATAATATAGGGAATCATGCAAAAGCATAGTAAACTAAGGGCCGATTTCAAATCTTTTACATAGAGCTATCTGTCAAATAAACCTACAAACAGCAGAGCAAAATCTATGTTTATCCGACACATAGCAGCTATGTAGAAGATGTGAAATCGGACCTTAGAAATACAAAGTTTGGAGATGTTTTCATTGAAAACAAAAGTTTTTCGCACTAACCAGATTCTCGACCGATCATTCCTCTGGCAGCAATAACTTATGGTCATGCGATTTTGACAAAACTTTCCAGAATTGTGTGAAAGCTTATAAAATAAATATAATATATGCCAATTTAGAAAGAGGTTTACATTGAAAAGAAAAAGTTGTTCTTACTAAAACTAATTTTCTAACTTTACTTTTCTATAGCAGCCGTACTAAATAGATGTCCGATTTCGACCAAACTTGGCAGAATTTTGAAAAAGCAGAAAAAACTAGTATATGGGGAGTTTGAAGATGTTTGCATTAAAAAGAAAAAAGGTTTTCTCACTAGAACTAGTCCTGTGACCGATTGTTCCTAAGGCAGCTATATGTTATAGTCATCCGATGCGGCCGGTTCAGACGAATGTGCAGTGTATTTGTATCAGAAGACTTCGTGCAAAGTTTGGTGGCGATAGCTTTAAAACTGACGGAGGAGATAGCCTAGAAACAAATGGACAGACGGACGGACAACGATAAATCAACTCAGCTCGCCATGCTGATCAAGAATATATATACTTCATATATAGGCGGAAATGCTTTCTTCTAAGCGTTACAAGCATCTGGACAATTCTAGTATACCCTCTGCAAGGGTATTCAAAAGTAAAGACCCAAAAAGAACTAGAAACGAGAGCGTAAGTTAAAGTCGGCGCTGCCTGACTTCGAAATACCCGTTACTCAAGGCAATTAGTGTTTAATAATCTCATGCGGCTCAGATAAGTATGCAACGTTTTTTTAACTCTGCCATTTATTATCCGATCTTTATGAAAATTTGTGATATTGTACATATTGGCCACATGCACCATACTGCAAAATCTGTACGATAGCTTACAAATTGTAGGAGATATTCAACATTTTGTATTGCGGGGGCGGGAGGGGGCGTGGCCAAAATTTGAAACAAACTTGATCTGATCAGACGGACATGGCTATATCGACTCGGCTGTTGATGCTGATGAAGGATATAAATACTTTATGATATCGGAGATGCTTCCTTCTGCCTGTTACATACATTTGCACGACTTTAGTATACCCTTTTTACTCTAAAAGTAACGGGTATAAAAATGACATCAGTCTGAATCAGAAAACCAAATAAATTCAAGAGTACAACATTTCCTAAAGTTTCCATCGCGTGGCCGATATTGCATATTGCAAGAATCGACTTCCTTTGCTGTAGCAAGTTCCAAAAAAGAGAAATGTCTTGAGAATAAGCTTAAGCTACTAAGCTACTATTTTTGAAACATTTAATTTTAAGAACACCGTTGAAGACTTGTAGAACAAATTAAAAGAAAGACGAGATTGTAATTTAAAGTCGGCCCTGCTTGACTTCGATATACACGTCACTCAGAGGAATATAAGTTTAATAATAACCTCTCTCAATGTTATGTAACAGGGAGAAGGGAAAATTTCCAAACCTATAAAGTATATATATATTCTTGATCAGCATCAACAGCCGAGTCGATAGAGCCATTCCCGTATGAATGCGTCCATCTCAGAAAATATAAGAAATAAATCCACAAGTTATTGGGCCTTTGGCAAAATCTTTTGCGATACTATTTGGATATTCCTACGGGGTAACAAAAATAATATTTTTGTGTTAATAGTCACAGAATATAAAAGTCAGTTGGAAGGATATGCTGCAAAAAACCTCGTAAGAGGGAGTTGCTGCGAATTATAAATGCAAAACTATAAGAAATATTCACCCGATTCGGGACGTTCCTACATATTAGAAATGTGCATTAAAATTCTCAGTGTAAAATTTCCGCATTAAGCTAGGTGCGGAGATGCTGAGAATTTTCTCGCAGCGTGAATTGTTTCATAATTCTCAGAGCGGCCTCTGAGACTGTAGTGTGACCAGAAAACAACAAAGTGTCACTAAATCTGAAACGGTCAGCTTGCACTGGTCAGCTGTTGTTTGTTTATTCAAAAATGCGCGCTTAAGATAAGCTAATCTTTTTGTAAAAATGTAAACTGGAAGACTCTTTGATGAATGCAGAGGCTTTGGGGAATGCCATGGTTGTTTTTATGGGGTCATTTTGCATGGTGCTGGAGGAGGAGGAGCATTTATGGGTTGTGCAAATTGCATCGAAATGCTTTTTGTTAGTTATAAAATGAGTTGTTCGTCCTCCGTAGAGTTCTTCTAATGACTTTTGTATTGTTTTTTTGTGTTTTTTTGCTTCCATTTTTTTTTCTATTAAGTACCTCTGACAATTATCAAACATGTTTGATAATTTCATTGACCCCCTGCGAGAATTTACCAGCTGATTGGCCAAAAAACGAGTTGGCAGGTCATGCTCATTCTCAGAGCAAATTTGTGTTGTCTCAGTACCCGCTCTGAGAATTTTGTGCAGCGCATTCTCTGAGCTATGTAATTAGATGGGCTCCGAGAAAATTCTCAGCGTCTCCGTACCTAGCTTTATAGAAGAATGGACAAAGCTCAATCGAGTCAGCTCGTCATGCTGGTCAAGTATTTATATACTTTCCCTTCCAAGCTTCTGTGCAAAATTATAATACACTTTTCAGGTTTATAACAAATGCGCTGATTTCCCATGGTCAACTTAATGCAGCTTGTTCAAGGGCAAATAAATGCAATACGAACACATAGTGTTCAAAATTGTAGAGCATATAAGGGACTTTTACCAAGTTGACTGAATATGTGTGGTGAGGCCTATTGTATTAGTTTACTATCCACTGCAGATCTGAGGAGAGTATGTGGGATCGATTAATCAATATATTTAATGGTATATTAACAATTGGTATGCACCACTTACTTTGCGAATTTTTGATACATCTTGCTTAACGTTAAATACAAATTACCCGGATAAATGACATTCGATTATTGTTCTACCCAATCTGTGCCACTGGCGGTGCTATTTAATCGAATGTCTGAACAGGTATTGCCTAAATCACAATCATCCACAAACTCCACGTGCGTGAATGGAAAGTGGCCCTTGCGCCCTTTCAGCTCACCCTCCCATTGGCCATTGATATTGGTTTTAGTGACCTTGATAATGTCGCCTATTTCAAGTTTCAGCGCCGTCTTGTCGTACGCATTGGGGACCCGTGACTGCTTCACTCTGGCGTAAGCTGGCAATTTGCGCTGTTGGCGATAAAATTGAAGTCTCCATTCTGCAATTTCCCTTTGCTACTCACATTCAAGTCGGTTCTTTTTAATGTGCTGTTGCTGAACTGGTTGGAGCTGGAAGGGACGGTGGGCTGTTCCGTATGGCCGCTCGATGAAATATTTGAGCGCGCAATGCCAGAGCCAGAGTTTCCGAGCATTGTGCCGTCAAAGCCGTCTTCTTCCATAGAGTCGTCGTACTGTCACACAAAAAAATCATTACAGAAACTTCGTGTAGAGAGCTAATGAGGGGATGTGGGCCGTGGCCAGCCAGTACGTACTCGTTGGACATAAGGAACCGGTATTTGGCCAACTTGGCCCGACGCATTACGGGCCGTCCACCATTGATCTTCGTCCTTCCGGATTATAGTGAGCACTTCGCCCCTTTGAAAGGGCAAGTCATCCTGATCCTGTGGGATAAGTAGTTGAGCGGTCACAGCCACCAAATTGGATTTGCAAATAGCTTACGCTGCCAACAAAGTCGAATTTTCCTATCACCTTCTCCACCTTTTTCTGGGCGGGCCGTCGTAGTGGAGTGGTGTCCAAGTAGTGAAGAGTATAAAACGTCAGTAGTTTGGGCAGATTCTCGAACGATTGGTCGCCGATGCGGTACACGAACTGATCCTGTTGCTGCACTTTATTGATAATGTAGTTGCTCACTTTGGTGTCTTCCCTAAATGCAATGCAGGAGAAGGAAATGGTTGCAACTGTTTACACAAGCCATATGCACATACCTCACGCAGAGAACATAATCGCCGGCTATCGAATTGCTATCACGCACCAAAAACACTCCCCGCTCCCGCTCGTTCATCAGGGCTTCGGTGGCATCTTGTCGTGACATGGAACCAAAGTACCAACTGTGCGAGTAGAAAGATTACTGCAATTTATCTGTGTTCATTCGCATACGTATGTGTGCAAGTGCGTGTATGTGCGTTGGAACATTTACAGCAAGTACATATGAGTACATGTGTATATGTGTATACAATATTCGCCAAGGATCGGAGGGCATCGCAAAGACACTCCTACTCATCCTGGCGCTGCTCACCTGCTTCTATCTGACACATCGAATGTATCCATATCTGCTCAATAATAAAGAACTCACGCCCACATGCACAAACACAACAACTGTCCACTTAAATATGGTCTTTTATTTCATGTTCTCCGGCCACTTCCCAGGGTTGTAATTGTTGTATATGTTTTTTATTTGTATATACACAGTTCCAGTCACAGTCACTGTTCAGAGCCACTGTTCACGATTAGTAAGACCACATTTGATGGCTTTTTGTGATTAGGGAGACCTTATTTAACTATTTTTGAGATTAGTGTACCCAGTCGTTACTTAAGCAAATATCGTACATATCGAATCTGAATATTCGATTATAGTCGATTGTCCGCTTATCCGTTATTTGACATAATTATCAGTGTTGCCATTTTAGCTATTTAGTTTAAGTGATTTATTGTCAGTGTGACCGTTATTATTCGGCGCATGGTGTTTGTTTGAATTATGCTTGATATCAGCATAAAGAACGTTGCAAGTTTTTGCATTTCAAGTTTAAGTATTCATTTATTTAATGCAAAACAGAACGCATTCGCGTCTCTTTAAAGGGAAGACCGGTTGCCTAGAGTGGGACTCACGTTTTTAGAGGTTCTCATTAATTCTATTAATGATATTAAATGCATAAGTAGATTTAATTCACCATGCTCACATTCATAATTATTTAAATTAGCCTTTGTAAAATTGGGAGCATACCAAACTACATACTCTGCCAGCAAACTTTTTATTAAGCCAATTAGAAAGAATGTCTTTTTCTTTTTGTCTTCTTTTTGTATGCATATTTTGTTTTTTGAGCCTTGGTTTGATTTGGCGCCAATAGTCAATCAGCAGTGTGGTCACACTGCGAACAGTTTTCAAAATCCAAATAAAATCAGTGCGCCAATAGGGATTCATGGTTTTAACTGATTTAGATTTGCTTTATCGAAATCTAAGTAAAATCTAATTTCCTTTTAGGAATACCACTGCTATTTTATTAAAAAAATGTTAGAAGCTACAAATTTGGCATCTACATATGGGCATTTCCACAGAAAGTTCCACCTATCCCACAAAGAAACAGCATGTTTTATTAAAATTTTAAGGGGCAACAACTAAATTAAAGTTTTATAAGCTAATATTCGCACAAACGCCGTTTTACACGTTTTTTTTTTTATAAAAGTGTCTTGGATTTCATTACATTTTGCTATCTAAAATCATTCTATGGGTACAAAGAGCAAATGAAGGTTGCTTAAGAAACCATAACAAGCTGTGTGATTACAGTTAACTGTAAAGTTTTACTTTCCATTTTATTAGAAACCACATAAATATCATGATGGAAAAATATGTCCCGTGCAAGCGTGCTTAAAATGAAATTTTGAAAATAGTATAAATAAATTTTTGGGTAACCTCAAATCCATTTTAAAGCGTCTCTCAAGATTCGCTAAAATCGACGTTTCAATTAAAGCCCGTAAAAACCACTTCTTTATTTGATCCATGTTTTTTGCAATTATATCGAAAACGAAAAATTCCCTAAAATCAACCTTTGCACTAATTATAGGGCAAATTAAGAGGTATAAGTAACGCATATTTACAAAATAAAAATCCGATTTATTTAATCCAGTTCGACACCATGGAAATGCCCATATATATTTAAGTAAACACAGAAAATTTTAAGTTCATCCGGCAACTATTTTGAAAGGTTCGCTTATATAGAGAGGTATCAGGTGAATTTACAGTAATGTTAAGTACTGGCGCGAAATATGTAAGACTTTTGATTTTGAGTACTATAATAATTTTTTAAAACTCAAAAAATGAAAATAAAAACATTTTTTTTATATTATTTTTCTCTGATGATCTAGAAAGGCCGAAATCGTGTCTAGATGAAGGCACTATTTTATTATTTCGAGTCGTCTATTGATGCTAATCAAGATTATATATACTTTATGGGGTCGGCGATGCTTTATTCTGGATGTTACAGGGGCGCGCGGTGGTCCGGGACACACCAAACCCAAACCAACCAACCCACCCCACTCCATTTAGTTGTATGTTTGGTTTTTAAATATCACTTGAAATTTCGCTTTTTACTTACCTTACTGGGACTTGAGCTCTGGACCTAGAAGATTGCACAACTCACTTACACCGACATCTTAGCCCACTAAGCCACAACGCGTCTGCAGCGATAGTTTTAGACAATATTTTTAATTTTTTTATGGCAATTATTTCCAAAAAGTAAACTTAAGGTCATAAAAACCAGTTTCCTTAAATTCTTGGAACAACATTTTCGCTGAGTGAATGAATTTTACTGAGTGCGTATTATTCTGCTGTGTTTTGTTCACTTGTTTTGTTCCTTCGTCAGAAGGTTACGTACTTTGAAACAAACTTAAAATATTCTGTGTAACGTTGGGACAGACTAGATAGTTTATTTAAGGTGAACAATTTGTGTTAAAAATTTGAGATTTTAACTTTGAGCGTTTTTTTCACAATCCTGGGAGATGTTACAAACGTGAAACGTTTTTTGTACGAAGCGCTGATGTATGTAGTACGATTTTAAGTGGTAAGCAGACGAACTGTTACGTGTTTATAGGCCACATAGAAATCAAATTTGCCATTTTTGGGAACAGCCAATTTTTGATCCTCGCCGCTTTAAGAGGATCCATAAATTGAACTTTAGGTAAGACATTTATCTAATGGGTTTTGGATGAGTGATTAGACTTGCCGAATTTATTTTTTGATTTGCCGGTTCGAGAATAACTAAAATTTGTACAAACCCAGAAAACCTGAGCACTTTCTCTACTCTAAACCCGAGTGTTGCAAAGACGAAGACTATCGCTGAATTCATATTTTAAATTTTAGCAAAGGCAAACGAGGGCGTACTCAGAGAATTAAGGTTTAAAGTCTCTTCTAATGTTTAAAATCAGAGCATTACCAATAATGTGAACATTTCCTTGATTTAGATATTTAAAAATGTGAATCGAAAAATAATGTTATAATGGAAAAATATTTTTTTCCGCGAATTAAGCGCCGGAGCCATCAGGAGATTTTTTCTATAATGTGTATATGGACATTCTTTACATGAAAAAAAATAGTTCATGAAAATATCGGTGGGCCCTCTTTAAGAAAATGGTAAAAAAAACAGTATATTTCGCTAAAACTATGTTAATGAATGGACTCATGGGACTCTCTTATTTTTTCATGGATAGAAGAGATGAAATTAGTATAATCACAATTTATGCCGTTGAAATCGGATGCATCGTTGTAAAGTTATAATTTTTCAAAGTTTTATATTCTTCGTCGTTTATCTCGCGAACTGTTAGTGGTGGGGATGTCAAAAAATAGAAATATACTTTCGATGAGTAGAGCTTTAAGGCGGGAATAGCAATTTTTTTTTGACATAAAAAAATTTCGGGTGGTTGAGTTCACATGGAATGACCCATATATACTTTATGGGGTCGGAGATGCTTTCTTCTGGATGTTACATACTTTTGCACAAACTTATTATACTCTATGTACCTTTGGTACAGAGTATAAATATTGATACTTAAAAATAGATCAGAGATATTAACAAATATCAGATTGTTGATCTGAAACATTTCACATTGATATGTTCAAAATGTACGAGTGATATTTTCGATCATATCAACCGGGTATTCTTCAGATTCGATACTGAAAATAACCCGATTGATACTAAATATCGTGATCTAGGTAGGAATCTATACACAAAATTTGGTTACTCTAGTCTCCGACGGTCGACCAGACAGACGGAGAGAGCTACATTGACTCTGCTATTGATGCTGATCAAGAATATATATACTTTAAGTTGTCGGAGATGCTTCCTTCTAACTGTTACATCAATTGCACGACTTTAATGTACCCTTTTTACCCTACGAGTAACGTAGCAACCTATTACCCTATTAGAGGAAAGTTAACTTCGGCAGTTTGTATACATTTTTTTTATACCCTTGGTATTTAGAGGGTATATTGACCGACCACATAAAGTATTTATATTCTTGATCAGCATGACGAGCTGAGTCGATAAAGCCATATTCTTCTGTCCGTCTGTCTATGTCTATGCTATCTCCTCCGTCAGTTTTAACGCTATCGCGACCAAACTTTGCACGAAATTCTCTGTTACACATACGATGCACATTTGTCGGAAGTGGCCGGATCGGATGACTAGTGCGTGAGAAAAACTAGTGAGAAATACTTTTTGGTTTTTAATGCAAACGTCTCCAAACTCCGAATTTAATAGTTCTCTATGCTTTTCCATGATTCTGCCAAGTTTGGTCGAAATCGGACATCCATATAGAATAGCTGCCATAGAAGAGTAAGGTTAGAAAAATAGTCTTAGTAAGAAAAACTTTTTTGTTTTCAGTGAAAATGTCATTCAAATTAGTTAGAACAAGTAAGGGCGAATCATTAAAACGGTTTGAAGTCAAGGATCTTAAAAAGCACAGGCTACTAGAGATGGAGATTTTGTAGGTAGTTCTGAATACTATTCTAGGTGTTTTTAAATTCACTTTGCTGTCCATTTTAAGACTGAGTCGCTCAAAACCCACCAGATAACAGATGGAATTGCTAAACAGATGGTAAAATATTCTGATATCCACCATTTTTGTTGAACCAGGAACAGGTTCGGGTTCAGCTTTTACATCTAAAGAGGTCCTGTTCAAGGTTCGGTTCACAGTAAAATAAAATTCGGAATTCCTGGTTCGAGCCGGTTCGGTTCAAACCAGGTTTGCAGCCCTGATTAAAATAATGAGAGGTAATAATATTTTTTTAACCCAATAAAAATTTCACCATTTATAACTTGCTTTTCTGTAATTCCATAATTTAAAATTTTTTCTAGTTTTTCAAAAAAAGAGGTCTTCACAATATTTAAAAATTTTTTCCGTGACTCAGCACGGATTTCATAGAATTTCATATTTCCAGGGCTAATTTAAGACTTTTTTATATGAGTGTACAAATTATATTATAGCCGGGCTTGGCCGACTGTCTTACTTGTTCTTAAATTACTATTGCAGCGGGGAAATGCAGAGGTCTTACACGAACAAAATGTTCAAGTCAATCATTCCTACCATTCACCATTTTGAAGATGGTTAATCACCAAAAGCTCCTCCTCCTCCCATTTAACCTGTTTTATCTCTCCTGCTGCGCAAATAGCACACCTTTAAATGTATTGAGCACAGCCATACACGACATGCTCCGCCTTTGCCATGGAATTCAACTGCAAGAGTGGAGTTACCGTGAGAGAGCAAAAATTAACACCTACTTGCCTACTGTACCCGCGTAAGGCCAATCAGTTCCAGCGGAATATATGGGTATAGGTATTGAAAGTGTCCAACTTGCCCCTATTAATTTTATATGGAAACATTTCATTATGCTTTAAGTTCATTGTTTAATTTAATAAGATTAAAATAAGAGAAACACTTAAAAAAAAAAAACGCACAATACATACTAAAAACTTCGGAATATGCTTGCAGATGTCATCAGCTCTGCATTTTGGGGCAACTGAAAGGTAAAAGTGTTTAGACAGCGCATGATTGCCACTGACTCAATACGCTATTTTATAGTCTGTTTTCCTGATCAGCATCAAGAGCAGAGTTGATGTGGCTATATCCGTCCGTTCATTGTCCGTCTAATTGTCCGAATGAACAATCAGATCGCAGGGATGGTAAGATGCTTAAACTTTATGGTTTTACACAGATTTTTAAGATCGGACTACCAACTCGGCGTTCAACTGTGGGTCCTTTATTCTGCATGCAACATCTAACTTTTACCATCTCTAAGATCTGTTGGTTTATAAGGACGGAAACACAGACAGAGGGGCATGGTTACATCTACTATGTTGTTGATATACTTATTAGAGTCGAAAATAATTTAATAGATTTGCACAAAGTTAATATACTCTGAGGACCTTAGGTACAAAGTATAAATATTAATTAGGATGGAGTAAAAATTATATTACTCTGGCTCATGCTCGGCTTAATCTAACTACTGGTATCGGTAATTACAGAACAGAATGTGACTACGTTGCCTTCGAATCATCTAATAATTTGGTTTACTATGGTTTACTTTGGTTTACTATCGTTTGCTAAGAATAAAAAGAATCTTGGCGTAGGACCTGTCGGCTTTGGGACCCGTTCAACTAAAATAAAATTTGGTTTTATTTGAAAAGTGGACAGTCCATGCCGATGCCTTCTCGCTTAAGCGAGATGGTTCCATCTCTAATTCAGACCTGTGTGGATGATTACGCACACACACAAGAGTTTCCGAAACGGGTTATTAATACCGACCCAAACACATACACACACAAAATCCAGAAGTAAGTGTGAGTGTGTATACAACTCAATAAAAATGGACTGGTAACCGGTTTTGGAGTTTCGTTGAATACTTCATCGAGAATAAGCGATCACGAAGAATGTCTTAATTTAGGTACAAAATTGCTGCGTTTATCAGTTCAATGCAAGCGCTAACTGAAATTCGGGCATTCAGTGAAGTGCAGCGTTGCCAACTTTATTATTTTCCATATGGGTAAAAGGAAAAACCACGCAATTTGATTTTCATATTACAATTTTTTGGGAACCAACTCCTTGCTAAAAGTAGTGTTAAAGTTAACGTGGGGATAAAAAATATTAAGGATTTTCCACCTGCAATTAGTCCAGCGGTATTACATCAGACTATGAATTTGCTTGCAAATGGTATTATAATTTTGCCCAGAAGTTTGGAGCGCTATGAAGGAAACATTTTTGACTCCATAAACAATATATATTCTTGATCGGGGAGTCGATTAAGCTTTGTCTGTCCGTCTCTTTGCAAGCTAGCCTCTCAGTCAGATATTTAAAGACAAGTCAAAAATATGTCGGAGCCGCCCTAATCGGATGACCGCTTTTTTTGAAGCTGCCCTATAACATCTCGGTTATACCTACGTGTACCAGGAAGGGATTACATTTTATAATGCACCTGCTTCGATTATTTTTGGGCGTTACTTGTAGGCGCGAACTTTGAAGTCGAAAAAGGACGCTAATGTAGGCGAAGTTAGCTTAGTCTTCTCGTTTTCACTTACCTTTGCAAAAGTTTTGAGATTTGGAAATGATTTTTCGACCAGATTTGGTTTTCAAGTCGCCAAACTTTTGCGAAAGTGAAATTGGGAGCATGGCAGCAGGCGTGTGAGATGGTGTGGTGCAATAAAGGCCATTTCAATTCGTGTTCAGTGCAAAGGGTATCGAGTTTGATTTTCAAAATACTTAAACTAACCAAAAGTCGGTGTCTTCTGGTCTATTAGTTTATGGTGGAGCAGCAGTTAACTAACACTTCGAACTCAAAATGATGTGTCTAATTAAGCCGCCATACCCTTGCAGAACGTTTTTATACCCTGTTCCCATGGAAAATGGGAAAAGGGGAATCATGAAGATGTGCGAATGTATTTAACAGGGAGAAATAAACATTTCCGACACCATAAATTATAAATATTCTTGATCAGCATGAGCAGTCGAGTAGATATAGCCAAGTCCGTGTGTCCGCCTATCCGTCCTTCTGTATGTTTGAACGCGTCGATCTCAGAGACTATAAGAGATAGAGCCACATATTTTTGCATGAAGGTAGATGTTTGCCGTACGCAGATCAAGTTTGTTTCAGATTTGGAATTTCCCCTCGTCACCCACTTGTCCCCAAAATACCGTCAGATCCACAATTTTTAAGTTAGAGCCTCGTGGTTTAGTATACATCAAGCTAAGCTCAATATCTATCTATTCTGAAAAGTACAATCAGATCAGACAAAAAACACCGGAGCTATAAGCGAAGTTAGTCCGGAACCGCTTAAAGGTCAAAATAATGTTGCCTAAATTCAGGATGACAATTTTATAGCTATTACAAAAACCGGTTACATGCATCTTTTAAAATTCAAAAACAAATAAATGAAAACAAATGAACAGGGTATTTTGTAGTCGGACAACTACTAGAGGATTTATTTAAATGATCGACATGTTTTCATACCAGAAAGAAACATGAGTAGGTCGATACCTACTTGCATGCAAAAATTTGTAGCCCTATCTACTATGGTGTCTGAGATCGAGACGTTAATATAAACAGAAAGACGGATAATGCTATATTATCTCCGCCGATGATGCTGATCAAAAATATTTACACTTTACAGGGTTGGAAATGATTCCTTCTCTCTGTTATATACATTTGCACACCTCTACGCTGCCGCTTTTACCCATTTTCAACGAATAGGTAGTGGGTACAAATATGGGAAAGCTTAAGCCATTAAAGCTTGGGGTTTTGGGTCCCTTGAACCGGACCATGATGACAACATTTCAAAATGAAACCTCCCAAAGTCGATTTCTAACTGGAACTGTATAACTTAATCCAAACTATGGCCGGAAAAATATATTTATAGTACAGAATTGCTTGAAATGATAATTAGAGATGAGTTTTAGATATACAATTCAAATTCGGCATATTGCCAACTCAAGTTGGAAAAGGAAAATGCAAGTCTCGTACAATTATGTAACCAGAAGATGAGGCTACCTTTCAATTCAAATACCAGTCGCTTTTGGAAGCCTTTGCCAAGGACCTATGAGCCTCATCTGAATCCAATTTTCTTATGCTTATCGAAAAAGTGACAAATAACTTGTTCTGCTTGCAAGTGTAAGAAGATTATGTCCCATACATGTCGATCTTATATCTCTTTCCATTTCCATGGTTTGGTTTGACATCCATCTCAACTCTTAATATATTACGTGTACCTTTGGTACAGAGTTTAATAGTCGGGAAGGTAGCTGACTAGTACATCAGTTTTGAAGGGCCTGTGCTGTGATGATCGGCTCCTTGGACGAATTTCATCAAAATCAGACGAATACATCAAATAGCTCCCACACAATAGACTGGCCATCTGAAATAATCATATTAGACGCGCCATCTATTGGTCAGCTCGGGCAATATCCCAACTAGCATTCTTCAAAGCTAAAACGGATCTTTTAACAAAAAAGTAGCAGCTTCTGTATATATTGCGGAGATAAAAGCATTACTACACTCTAAATACGAGAAGCTAAGCTAACTTCGTCTGTGTCGAAGTTTTTATGCACTATAAATCTTTTTCCCACAACGACCCTTTTATAGACCGATCGTTCGTATGGGAGCTATTTGATGTGGTCATCCGATTAACATTTTTTTTTGTAGAATTAGGAGAAAGCATATGAAACAAACAAATGCAAAAATTTTAAGATGCTACCGTTAAAAACAAAAAAGGTTTTTTTTTTAACTTAGACCGTATGGCAGCTGTACCATATAGTTGGTCGATTTTCAATAAGATTGGCAGAATTATGAAAATGCATAGAAAACCTATGAATACAAAGAGTGGAGACGTTTCCATTGAAAATATAAAAAAAAAATGTTTCTCACTAAAACTAGTTTTCCAAACGATTGTTCCTACGGGAGATATGAGATATAGTCATCCGGTCCGGTCGGTTCCGACTTATTAGTAGGCGTTAGGGTCAAAGGTCAAAGATCTTAAAAAGGAAAAAATATTTTCTAAGATTAGAGAGAAAATGAAGTGATGGCAGAAGAGGGAGAAGAGGAAGAAAGGTGATCGCCAAGGCGGGTAGTAACCTCCTCTCTTATTATAATAACTATTTTTATAACTGTTCATGGTCTGGGATTCAAGCCGGGGGGACCTCGACGATACTGCAACATGTAAGGCATTTTGGCGCACTCGACTATCTGAATCATTCGCGTAAAGCGAACGTTAAGCTCTTATCAGGGCTAATATCAGTTGCCTCTTTTATTTCCCAAATGCTGTCAGTCAATTCGTACTTGAAATTTACACGCGGTGTTTTATTTATGTATGTTTTTCTAAATGTTGGGTCGATTTTCTAGATTAATTATACTCTGTTCTAGAGGTACACAGAGTATATTAAGTTTGTGTATGTAACACCCAGAAGGAAGCATCTGAGACCCCACAAAGTACATATATTCTTGATCAGCATCAACAGCCCAGTCGATATAGCCACGTCCGTCTGACCGTCTGTCTGTCCGTTTGTACGCACAGATCTTAGCGATGGTACGAGATAGAGGGTTGATCTGTATGGGGCAAAAACTTCTTATATCTGCAATTATTTCAACTTTGGCCACAAGCCCTCCCGCCCCCGCAATTTGGAAAAACCATCATATCTCCCGCAGTTTTAAAGATATTTGGTTCGTACCTTCTACACTTATTTAGTAATAGGAATACCTTATCGATCCTCCAAAGGAATGGTGAAGATCGGATGAGCGGTTATCCATTTGTGATCAACAGACGTTCAAAAGACAAAAGACTGCACAGTCGGAGCGCTGCTTTCAGCTGCTACGCATTAAAAGAACAGAGTATGTTATAGTCGGGCTTGACCGACTTTCTTATTCTTTCTTTCTTCTGAATGTATGTATATAGTTTAGGGGTCGGAGATGCTTTCTTCTGGCTGTTATATAGTTATGCACATAACATTGGTACATGGTATACAAAATAAGTAGGATTTCATCACAGTATCATTCCGACTAAAATGTATGGTATTTATAGGCATTTTCTTCCCAACACTTAAGTATATCCAATACATACTTCTTTTTGCTACATTGTACTTGGGATCTATGAATAAGCAACAAAAACAGTACATTTATAAACAGAATACCTTCACGTTATTCTATTCCTTAATACAACAACGTAATTTTGATGTGACGAGTTAGGGTGCTTCCATTATGGCCCGCTCATTTACAAAGTGTCGAGTAAAAAGAAAATTTTATATTTACAATAAGAAGACATTTAAAGAATCAACAACACGTGAATATGTGAAAGGGAATAAACTTGAAGCAGCTAAAAAAATAAAGTCTGCTACCGCTTTCGATTCGTTTCCTAGAATATGTATGGGGTTTACTCCGCTGTAAGCTTGACATATGGGCTAATCCGAACATGTTTAAACCAAGGGCAGCAAATTTAAGTTGGCCAAATTCCAAATGTTTTTTAATGGAATAATTACGGTGAATTGTTTGTTCTTGGCAGATGCTAAAAATAGGTTTTCCGTTAATCTTCTTTTTTTAAGATAAAAATCTTATTTGTAAGATTTCTAATACATATTATAAATTTGTTTTAAACATTATGTGTAACGTCCGCAACGGAAAATAGGGCTGCTAAAATTTTAAAAAATGTATTAGCCTGTTCCGAAGTTTTTATAATCTCCCACGACCCATTTTCCGACCGACTATATATGTATAGTCATCCGATTTGGATAAAAAAATTTAGAATTAGGTGAAAGCATGTGAAATAAAGAAATATAAAATTTCGGGATGGTACCATTAAAAACCAACAAGTTTTTTTAACTAAGACTGTTTTTCAGACCTATCTTTTGTATGACAGCTATGCCATATAGCTGTCCGATTTTCATTAAACTTTGCAGAATTGTAAAAAAAGCATAGAAAACGAAAAAAAAAAATACAGAAAAAAGGCCTGTCAAGCCCGACTATAACATACTCTGTACCAACGAAATTATACGCTCAGCATAAATGTTGATGCTGCTGTAGCCGCTGAAAGCAACGCTGTTACTGCGCTTCAGCAGCGAACAGCCTTTTGATCATAACTCGACAACCGTTCATCCGATCTTCACCAAAAATTTCCGACCCCATAAAGTATACATATTCTTGATCAGCATCAATAGCCGACTCGATATAGCCATGTCCGCCTCACTGTATAAGCACCTAGATCTCGGAGACTAGAAGACCTAAAGCATCCAAATTTTGAATCTATTGTCTGCACTAAGATCATGTTTATTTAAAATTTCTGCCACGCCCCCCACCGCCCCCGCAACAATTTGGAAGATATCAAGTTCATATTTTGCAGTGTGTGTGTAACGGGTATATCGAAGTCGGGACTTACGCTCTCGTTTTTTGGTTCAGTATATCAAATTAATATTGAGCAAATTGAATAAAATTTTCCTCGAATAGTGAAAGTACTGGACATTAAAATCCAAAAAAATTTATAGAATCTACCAGGAAGGTGAAAAATAGAGTGTTATAGCCTACTTGGAATCAAGTTGTTTTGAGCCGATGCATTTTGTGGGAATTCATCTGACTTGTACTAAAATGCAATAATTCTTCCTTCTTGAGGACTTATATTGAGGAAAATTGACTGACTGACTGACAAGGTCGTAGGCTATATTGGGTTAGAAATAGCATTGAGATCAATCACTAAGCAACATACAAAGTGAGGTTGCTGTTCTAGTTAGAGTTCGCTTGAATACAACCTGGTGTATCGCACCAGATACCTTAAGATCCAACCAACGGTAGTTTTCTTTGCAGGTCTCTCGACCTTGAAATGATAACTTGGGTGGTGGCTCTAATAAGGTTTATTTGCCCTCTCGCCCACATGGCCAAGTCAAGTGAATCCTAAAATTCTAAAAAGTCTCACTCTCGGGGTGTACATACACAAATACACATATTCTTCATCGCATGCAAATTCTACGAACCCGAAACGATTTTCAGCTCACGAAGGTGGACCCATTTGTGGCCATTGTTATTATGAATCGTCCGAAACGTGATCCTCGCGTTGCATATCAACAAAAAGAAAACAACAACAGCAGCCGCAGCCTCCGTCTTCCGCCGACTAAATGGTCTCCGGACTACCCTTCCTAAGGCGAAAGTATTTTCATACATATGCGCACAAACTTAGATACATGTTGTACATACGTATATAGTTTATGTATGTATGCCGAGCCTGGTACTCACGTTAAGCTTCGAAACTAAAACCTATTGGACATGTGTGTATGTGTGTTTGTGTGAAATGATGGGCCGATGATACGATCACCACTGTGTGCCGAAGCACAGGCACGGCACAAGATCTCGAAGACACGCAACAAGCACTGCACTGTGGCGTTGGCCTTATAAATAATATAATGTCTTCATCAGCAGAGTGGCTGGCTGGGCTGGGCTGTGCTGTGCTGTGCTGCGGTCGTAGCTTGGATCGGGTTCGGGAGAACTGCGAGATTGCATCGAATAGGGCTGACTTTGGGCATTCCGCTGAGCTTTAAAAAAATTGTGGCATGGGTCAATCGAAATACATTGTAGACATACAGATGCTCATACAGTATGTTTGTGCATACACACACACACATAAGCCAGCGAAAGCAACAAATTTACTTTATTTTGTTGTTTTTACTCCTTTTCATTTTTCCCCTTCCACTTACAACATAATTGTTGTTCTTCGGGTTCGAGTTCTGTTTGCTGCTGATGCTGCCGACGCGCCGGCGCACAATGGAGAAATCAGACGAAGTAGCTGGTAAAAGAGATTTCTGTTAGCAGGTAACTTCAGGGTATTCCGCATCGAGAAGATGGCAATCAATACATCTATGCAGAGCTGTAAACTACAACTACCATTACAACTATTGGGAAATTAAAAAATAAAATTTACATTACAATTACAACTATTTCGTAATTAAAAATTTAATAGCAATTACAATTCTTTCGAAAAATATTTCAAACAATTAAATTAATTGGTAGTTGAAATTTTAATAGTTTCGGTAGCAAGTTTTAACTACATAGCACATTTGAAACTAACAAAAATACCCAGAGTACTACAATTATTTCAATTACCAAAAAATGTAATTATTTAAAGTAGTTATTAAAACAGTTGTTGTTGTTAGTAAATTTGTAATTACGCAATGATTGTAATTGTAATGGCATGCAGGGGGCAAAACTTATTATATGTATTATTTATCAGCGCTGCACACCGGTATTTAGACAATGATACTTGTAAATTTCTGATTTTTTATCGATTGCCTAAAATAGTTTTATTTGAATTCGATACCTCTATAGAGATCGAATTGATCCTTAGCGATTCCGATCTGATGTATCTCTTAAGGACGACTTGTCAGCATTTTAAAATGTGTAATCCCGTACATCTCCTGCAATTGTTGTAT
The DNA here is from genome assembly GCA_035044965.1 of Lordiphosa andalusiaca. Taxonomy (NCBI): domain Eukaryota; kingdom Metazoa; phylum Arthropoda; class Insecta; order Diptera; family Drosophilidae; genus Lordiphosa; species Lordiphosa andalusiaca. The sequence goes on along the minus strand of JAWNNM010002885.1, from coordinate 187,034 downwards.
CTGAGTACCTCATTTGCTTAATGGGACGATACTCTTAATTATCTCCGACATCTAGCGATAATTAGCACTTGTCTAAGGATTTGTGAAGTATTCAAATGATTTCTTGGAGTTCAATGTCCGCAAAAGAAACTTCGAGAGAACTACTGAACATCTCTGCGAAACAAATTGGCATAATCAAGGATTGCAAACAACAGCACTTGGAAAAGGTTTATGCGAAGAACAGATATGGTTCTATTCATTAGAAAAAGGTAGAAATCGATTTAGCGAAGAAAACTATATTACCCTCGAGCACACATAGATGGCACATCTTTCACACAATTTCAAAACAATATGATTTAATAATAAAATTCTCGGAGTTTCAAATTTTGTTTTATCACACTTTATAGGTAATTCTGAAAGATTTTCTAAATCTTTGTATAAAACTTTTCCTTTGAAGACTGGAGATATCGCTGGGCCGAATGTCATTTTGGTGTTTATAATTTTTGTTCAGCCGAATCAAGAATATAGGCTGAACACAGGCACCGTGAAATGAAATTCGGAATTCCAGGATAGAAACTTTCTTACTTGTTTAATAATATTTTAGCTTATTATATTATTTTAGCTTAATTTAGCGTTTTATAAACGTATGTATTTATGATTACGTCTACGTGTTATACCCTTGCAGAGGGTATATTAACATTGTCCAGCTTTCAGAAGAAAGCAATTCCGGCCACACAAAGTACCTTTCTGATCCAAAGGTATATTAAGTTTGTACAAAATAATAAAACAACCAGAAGGAAGCATCTCTGACCCCATTTGTCTCTTCTGGTACAAATACGCTGCAGACTTGTCGGAACCGACTATAACTTATAGCTGCCATAGAAACGATCGGTCGAAAAACTAGTTGTAGTGAGAAAAACTTTTTTGTTTTTAATTCAAACGTCTCCAAATTCCGTATTTACTAGCTTTTAATGCTTCTTCATGATTCTGCTATCGTACAAAAAAGCAGTCTTACTGAGAAAAACTAGTTGGATTTCAGAGGATATGTCCTTCAAATAAGTTAAAAAACGTGCTGCAAGGGTATACAAATTTCGGCCGAGCCGAAGTTAAGTTTCCTCTATTAGTACCCTGTTCCCATTGAAAATGGGAAAAGGGGGATCATGAAGTTGTCAGAACGTATGTAACAGGGAGAAGGAAACATTTTCGACCCTATAAAGAATATATATTCTTGATCAGCATGAACAGCCGAGTCGATATAGCCATGTCCGTCTGTCTGTCTGTGTGAACGCGATCTCATAGACTATAGGAGATAGAGTTAAGCTGATAAGAGCACTTGTGGCAAGTAGTTCATGCAACATCTTACATTTGCAGGTGGAAATAATGTTAAGTGATGCCTCAATCTCACGGAATTTAACATGATGATTTGGCATAATCAGTTCGCTTACAGCTTGAACAACCTTTTTTGGATGACCCTTACGGAATTTGTCATTGAGCGAGCTACGATTGAACTCACACCAGCGTTGGCTTTAAACGGTGCTTTATCGATATACAAAGCACTGAGTTAATCGACAAACTTTTTCTCTTCTTCAACTCACTGTAAGCAACACAAATAGCGCTAGTACATCAAAACGTTGTGAGACCGTTGGTTAAAACGAGAGCGTAAATTAAAGACGGCCCTACCCGACTTCGAAATACCCGTTACTCAAGGCAATTAGTGTGAGATCTAGGTGTTCATACAGACGGACGGACGGACAGACGGACATGGCTATATCGACTCGGCTGTTGATGCTTATGAAGTATATATATGCTTTATGATATCGGAGATATATGCCTGTTACATACATGTGCACGACTTTAGTATACCCTTGTTACTCTACGAGTAACGGGTATAAAAAGATGAGAGCCTACGCTTAAGTCGGCCCTGCCCGACTTTGAAATACCCGTTACTCAGGGCAATTAGTGTTTAATAACCTCATGCGGCTCAGATAAGTATGCAAGGTTTTTTTATAGCCTGTTTTAATACAAATTTGTAAGACTGTAGGTATTGGCCACATACATAACACTGAAAAATCTGAGCTTGATAAAAAAATGTGGGTGGGTCTAGCTCTTCTAGCCTCTGAGATCTAGGTGTTCTGACAGACATCGGCTAATTCGACTTGGCTGTTGATGATGATTAAGAATATATAAAGTTTAAAAATAGTCGGAGATGCTTCCTTCTGCATGATACATACATTTGCACGACTTTAGTATAAAGAGATGATAGTTGCAAGAAATGTAATAAATCCAGGGATTCACTTGCTTGCTGTTATTTAAGAAGTAATTGAAAAGCCAGACTTTTCGAATAGCTGATATTCTAAAATCGTAATTTTTGGTAGGTCTCAATAAATTAAGCTCTTTTTAAGCAAAGGCGAACGTTTTTCTTATGCGTGTGTCTCATCGGAAGTCCACAGTCATTTTTGTATCTTATTTTCGCGTCCAGCCCCCACTGTGCAATGTCTGCACTGTCGCTTTAATGAAGAAGGAAAAAACTGGATTTAGGAGCGGGTGTGTGTGTCGACAGACCCCAAGGTGAATTTTGTTTTTTAGGTTTCGATGTGCTGACTAATTAAGCTCTTAAAATTGGTTCAGGTCCGAGCTCAGCGAACAGGGAAAATAAAGTCATTGGGTTCAGCGGCAGTAATAATGGGTTACGGGTACGCGTTCGGCTTAATTTGAGAACTGCGAGAGCATTGAGACGCATATGTACTAACATGCATATCGAGGAGGATTCTATTCGCAGAGCGCGCCTACATACACATTCATACATATATGAAAGTGTTCCCTGAAATGGGGAGAGTCGAAAACGAACTCCTGTCCGAGCCATTGACAGATCGGGAGTTGTGGGGATCAGAGAATTGCGACTGAATTGCTTAACCTGAGAGCTGGTGGTGGGGATGCAGTCTGCAATCGACTGCAGACGTTTTCATTTATCTTGTCGCAGTGCAGATGCAAAACCCTACATTCGTACATACATACGCTCATGCACATATACCAACATACATATGTATCTGGTTTTATGTTGTTTCCGAGAATCGACAAAAGTTCCCTCATAAAATAAGACTAAATGTGTGCATGGTCATGTGCGCGCGTGTGTGTTTATGTGAGCACGCCCTGTGTGCATGTATTGGGGATTCACTGCCTGCCAGGCATCAGCATCAGCATCGGCATCTCGTTCTCGTCCATTTCATAGAGAAAAGAACTTTGGAATGACTTGAATAAGACGTTAAATTACAAAAGGCACATAATGAGAATGTAGGAGCGCCCAGCCAGCGCATTTTAAGGTCGATTCCAGTCTCGATCACGCTGCGTTCCCAGGCAGAGCCGGGCCATCTAAAGAGGCCGAGCTCAAAGATTCGTGGCTGGTGACTTTTTGAGAATACGAGCCTCGTCTCACCACAGGTTACCGAAGGGTACTTCTCCGAGCGCTGACTACCTTCGCTTTGACAAATTTCCGAGTCTGTGTCAGCAGGTACTATGCAGATACCGATGCAGATACTCACACTCTCGCACAACAAAACACACACTTCCACATGGTTGCACACTTTTGTTCAGTTGTAGGTACTGAATACATCTTACCTGAGTTTTCAGTTGGGTTTGAAAGCGTGGACAGGGGCAGCGATGTCAGCTCAAATGTGTTTGGGAAATAAAACATATCCATGGTACAGCGGAGTCTTCATTTCAAAATCCATGACGTAATAATACGAATGTACAAGGTGGGTCAAGAGCAATCATCCGATGCTTAATTTTTTGCAAATGGCGGCCACTAATCATCCTGTTTTAGCACCAGCAATCAGACACTATTTGATGCGGCTTTATATACAGAAGCCTCGAACCGTCAAGTAAATATAACAAGGCTGTTGAGCGCCCAGAACCGAACCCCATAGAAACCGTTCGGTTCGATAATATAATATTCAAGCAGAATCTTACTTAGAGAAAGATGCTAGCTAAGATGTTTCGTAAGAAGATGCTTTTTCATATCATATATTTGGAGGTGTCTCTACCAGGGCTACAAACCAAAAAAAATATTCGGATTTCCGGCTCACTGGTTCGAACCGAAATTAACCAATGGTCAAGATGCAGCAATTTAAGGTTCGAGGTTTTTGGGAGAAGATTTCGAACCTTCGTGTAGTCCATGCGTTATACAATTTTAATAATTTTTGTGTTAAATTGTTTTCCTATCTGTTATCATTCATGTGTTCTTAAAATTACATTTGTCCTAAAAACTACACAAATCGTTTGGGAATTGCGTGGTTTAGGGTCTGAGTCGGTTAGTACGACACATGGGAATATTCAATATTCATTTTGGAGTTCTCGTAAAAAAATATAGCCAATGTAATGTTAGATTCTTTCTTTTGGCGATTATTTAAAAAGCTTGAGAACAGAAGCTACTATATGTGGGAACTTTATAAGTAATTCTAAACGTTTTTCTTGATTTGTATTTAACTTTCCTGCCCATTTCAGGAGTCATTCGCACTAAATCAACAAGTTTCTGAGGTCTACCATTTTTTTGAACCGAACCGATATTTTTGGTTCGGATCAGGTTGGGGTTAAACTTTAATTTCTAATGAGGTTGGGTTCAAGGTTTGGTTCATAGCAATCTGAAAGTCGGAGTTCCGGGTTTTAACCAAGGCTGCAAACCGGTCCGGAGCCGAACCCCTGAGAACCGGTTCGGTTCGGCTTTTTTAGGGTTCGCGAACCGGACCATGAACCAGGCGCCTTACATTTTTGACTTCTCGAACCTGAACCCGAACCGGACCACTTTTTCGAATAATGAGGTTCGGTTCACCACTTTAATATGCTTAATGAGAAATTTCAAAATTCGACAATAAAACACTCAACGTCTGATTGCGAAGACGAGAAGTTTATGCAAGCAATAAACAAATATCAAGTATAAAATCTGTGAATGATGTTATAGATTCCTTTGAAAATTGTCCAAGATTACATCCATCCAAAGGCCATAAAAACGAAGACTTTAAAATATTGCTTTTACTATTCTAGCTGTGCCAGCAACTCAGCTATCAGCTGAACGAGCATTTTCAATACTTAAGTTTGTTCTTTCTGATTTAAGAGCTAGTATAGATTAACATTTCCTGGAAGATATAATGCCAATTAACCTAAACTAAGACGTTTCTAAAAGCTGTTCATGTCATCTAATGGATTTGATAATTGAAATAACTTAAGTAATGATCATTATGATTAAGCATATGGATAGTAGGTATATATGTTTCATTTGCAACGTATTAATTAATCAAAAATCAAGTTATTATTTTATATTCAGTTATAGTTCGAGCCAGAACCCTGGGGTAAGGGGTTTCAAGAACCGGTCCGCAAACCGAACCCTGGATTATACAATGGGTTCGAACCCCCGGACCGAACCTCATGCATAACTTTAACTTTAAATGCATGGGGGTGCTTTTATCAGCTCAACTGTTTCGTTTATACCTCCGATGTTTTTTGTCCGATCTGATTGTACTTTTCAGAATAGGTAGATATTGGGCCTAGCTTGATGTATACTAAACCACGAGGCTCTAACTTGAAAACTGTGGATCTGACGGCTATTTAGGTCTAGGATTACTAGAGGAGGTCTAGGTTTTTTGGGGATAAAAGGGGGACAGGGTGGAATTTCAAATCTGAAACAAACTTGATCTGCGTACAGCATAAATCTACCTTCGTGCAAAAATTTGTGGCTCTATCTCTTATAGTCTCTGAGATCGACGCGTTCATACAGACAGACAGACGGACAGACGGACGGACGGACAGACGGACATGGCTATATCGACTCGGCTTTTCATACTGATCAAGAATATATATACTTTATGGGGTCGGAAAATGTTCCTTCTCCCTGTTACATACATTCGCACAACTTCATGATCCCCCTTTTCCCATTTTCAATGGGAACAGGGTATAACGAGAGCGTAAGTTAAAGTCGGCCCTGCCCGACTTCGAAATGGCCAAAATTTGAAACAAATTTGATCTGCCTGCTGACAATACTAGCTTAATCTAAAATTTGGTTGCTCTAGCTCTTCTAGTTTCTGAGATCTAGGTGTTCATACAGACGGACGGACGGGCGAACGGACTGACGGACGAACGGACAGAAGGTCATGGCTATATCGACTCAGCTCGTCATGCTGATCAAGAATATATATACTATATGTGGTCGGAAATGCTTCCTTCTATGCGTTACAAACATCTGGACAATTTCAATATACCCTCTGCAAGGGTATACAAATAATAAGCCGATAAGAATACCGATAAGTTGGAAAATTCAGTTCTGAAAGTTCACTTGGTGTGCCAATGATATTTGCGATCTGCTTTGTATTAAAACTTGAGGAAGACATCATTGTAAGGCTATCAATTTCCGAATTGGTAATGTCAATTGACATAGGTGATGATGTCATAACTTTAAATACTTTATTTTATTTTGTAGACCAAGTATTAAGTGAAGAATTTGTACCAAAACGTTTAAAAAATGTTAATAATCTTATGCCACTTCTACTTTAATTATGTTGTTCAAGAAACTCTTCCTTAAATCATTATGGCTTTTAGCGGGAGCTAGGAATTGATTTCTTCGTATTGCTTCGTAGATTTCGAGTTTGGTGGACACTTAGCACGTTTTTATACCCTTGCAAAGGGTATTATAATATTGCCCAGAAGTTTCCAACGCATAGAAAAATTCATTTCCGACCCCATAAACCATATATATTCTTGATCAGGGTGACGAGCTGAGTCGTTTGAGCTTTGTCCGTCCGTCCGTCTGCCGTCTGTCTGTTTCTACGCGAACTTGTCTCTCAGTTTTAAAGCTATCGAGCTGAAATTTTGCACAGTCTTCTTTTTGCTGCTACTAATATGTCGGAGCCGACCGGATCGGATGACTATATCTCATAGTTCCTATATCGATCGGAAAACAAATTTTAGTATGAAGAACTATGTTCTTTTCAATGGAAACGTCTCCAAACTTTGTATTAATAGGCTTTCTATGCATTTTTATAATCTTGCCAAGTTTTAAAAAATAGGACAACTAAATGGCATAGCTACCATACAAAAGATAGGTCTGAAAAACAGTCTAAGTTAGAAAAACTTATTTGTCTTTAATGGCAGTATCCTGCAATTTTGTATTGGTTTGTTTCACATGCCTTCACATAATTTTACAAATTTTTTTGCAAAATCGAATGACTATATCATATAGCTCCCATACGAGCGATCGGTCGGAAAATGGGAAAAAGAGTACTTTTTGGAAATTATTTAAGCGAGCATTTGCAAGGGTATAAAAATTTCGGCACAGACGATGTTAGCTTAGCTGTATCGTTCTATATATCTGCCACAGATTTAAAGATAGATGGTTTATACCTTTTACACATATTTAGTAATCAGGATTATTTATCCAAGTGAATGGTGATATCATACAAACTGACGGACAGACGTGCAGACGGACCGAAGTTAACTGTTCTCTGAATGACATTCAATATTCGATAATCATTATCGTATGGTGTTAAAAGCGATCGTAGGTAATTGCCGCAAATATTCGGTGGCAATTCTGCGCTAGAGTTCTCAAACATTGTTGTCAATATGTACAAATGCGGCCCTGTTTACACATGATTCACGTCGAGATGTATGGCAACAGCAAATCGCTAATTTGCTATATTCCATTGACCAAACATTTGACGCTCAAATAGATGAGCCCTTTCCTTTGCTTCTGCCTGGTTGCTTGAAGGTGCCTTCTCTGGTCACCAGCCCACTTGCACTAATATTTGTTGAATGGCTTCGGGCCTACACTTGAGGCCATGTGTGGATATATTCACCAGAGTCGTGGCTCGACTACATGATATCCATCTCTACAAGTAAAATCATAATAGTACCTGATAACAAAGGAGTAATTAACAGCGCAGATTTGATTGTTTGACTTTTAGTTTTAGTTTTTTGCCTATCGAAACTCAATCTATGCTTAACAGTTTTCATTACACTCTGATTTGTGGCTTCCAGGCGGGAGTTCTTCGGCTGCAGATTAAGACGTGGTTGCCTTTTAAAAATAAAGAGCCTTGGGGATAAAATGTGCTACGTCTCACATTAAGTATAAGGTCTATAACTGTGAACAAAATATTAAAGGACCTATTTTCGTAATTTAGTTGTTATGCTGGGCACTGGGGTATTCTTTGTGGATTCTATTGCAAAGAAAAATCTCCATTTACCTTAAGGGGATCAAGTCTGCCGCTAGCATTCCCACAAGCTTATATACCCCAATGGAAAGCAGGTATTTTAACTAAATTAAGTTAACTCATTCGGCAAACAGGCAGCCAAATGTTTGTTTGTAGGAGGAGGATGCATATGATGCACATGCTTTGCATTTGCATGCATTTCGTGCTTTGGCTTCGGGATGGGCCCGCAGGAGCAGCCTGCATGCAGGAAGAGGATTATTCCTCATTTCTTCAAATCACGTACTTTGGCCATTATAAACTACCGATGCCGGATGCCGACGAGTAATTTCTTCATAAAAAGAGCATGAGCATTTTGTTTCATTAATTGAGCATGGGCTCACCACACAGACGCATCTTCAGGCACACATTCACGCCGATGCCAATGTGAGTGCGACGAAACTCAAGAGAGTGCAAGAGTGGCAGAGCGATGGAGAGCAAGCGAGAGACAGAGGGCAGAGAGCACTAAACACATTGTGGGTGCGGTGCGCCTGATCGCGCGTACGTCTGCTGCATGACAATAACAAGAATCAAGTTGTTGAGATTGGGCTGTCTATGTATGCATCTGCATGTGTGTGTATGTACCTGCTAGAGGGCCACAGATCCAGAGTCTTTGGGATTCTAGTGCTGGCAAATCGCTCTTCGAAAAGGCTATATTTAGGTTGAGAAGCAATTTATCGAGTAAGGCGAACTCGAAACTTAAGACCTAAGTCTAGGATAACAGCGAATGTGAGTTTAAAGCAAATACTTATTGCATAGATTTTTGAAACTCGCTGTATTAATAGGTCCTTTATACAAGCAGGATTATTAAATAGCCGCGATAGAGAACTACATCGATATGGTCTGGCTTTAAATAGCAAAATTTTGGGGAAAGTGTGGATGGTATAACTGCCGAACAGCTAAAAAACAAGAAATTAGTTCGCATAAAAAAGACAGTTGTACATTCTTTTCGACGGTAGATGCTGAAAATCAAAGGCCTGACAAACAGGACTGCAAGTCGGCTTTGAACCGAACCGGTTCAAGCCCGGAATTCAGCCTTTAATTTTACTCTGAACCGATCCTGGAATAGAACCTCTTTAGTAACAAAGGCTAAGCCCGAACCAGTTTCGAACCTAAAATTTCGGTTCGGTCTAGCGAAAATGATAACCACCAGAAAAGATAACTCCTGTCTGGCGCCTTGGTTGAGAGCGACTGAGTCTTAAAATGGACAGGAAAGTATATTAAAATACATAAAATAGCATTTCGAACTACTTATAAAATATTGAATATTCAACATATTATTGAGTTCCACAGCCTTTTTCGAACCTAAAACGATCAGTTTGAACTGAATCACTCCGTTTGAACTGAGTAGATTTTAGGTCGAAAATAATCTTTTGAACACAGGATTAAATTAACTACTCCAATTTCGTACTATTTAAAATATAAAAAAGTATGTTTTTTTTTCATATTAATATTGTGTCAGGCATGGGCTGAACCACGGTGCGAACCAAAATCTTCTCCCAAAAACCTCGAAGGAGAAACTTCCCATACAAAGTCAAGTACTTTAAGTTCGAAATAAAAACGCTTGGCGCATTTTTTTTTTAATTAAATATAAACATATTTAATTTTCACAACATTTTAAGTCAATCCAACAATTGTTTTCGAAAATACACAGAAGGAATGATGAAGATCCGATGAACAATTGTCGAGTTGTAGAGAAATCAAACATTTAACATGTAAGTATGGGAAGTTTTTGTCTCATACAAACCGAACCTCTAGCTCTTACCAGCTCTGAGACGGACAGACATATCAAGAGTATATTTACTTTATGGGGTCGGAGATGCTTCCTTCTGGCTGTTACATACTTTTGCACAAACTTAATATACTCTGTGTACGTTTGGTGCAGAGTACAAAAAGGGACAACTTGGCAGCACTAGCAATAAGAGCAAGATTCAGACATAGGCTGCTTGTGTGTGTGCGCGCCCATCTTCAATCTGCCCGCCTTCGCCGAATGTTGGCCAGCGATAGTGAGCGACTGTGGTAGAGCGGATCGTGACCTGTGGCTGTATACACTTGTATACATACACACATACATCGTGTCTGCTTCTCTGTGTGCGTGCGCGCGCGTGTATTCGTACCTCTCTTTGTATCTGTGTGTGGATCTGTGGCAGTATCTGTGCGCGTTGCTCCAGCTGAAGCAAGCGAAGCATTGCAAGAGCCAGAGCTGCTGCCGCTCAGTCAACTCGCAAGAAACACGGCAGCAAGACGCAACACACGCCCGTTATTGACTTTGTCACACTTAATTTATTTTTGTTGCCTGCAAGTTAGTACAAATTAAGCGATTAATTTGGGGTCTCAGACATTTAAGTACGTGCATAGTCGAACACAATTCGCGTACGGCAAGTGCTAGCCCAGCGTCAGCGTCATAGTCTTTGACCTCAACGACGGCAGCTATTCTGAGATTAGATACTCGTATATGTAAATGTTCCTACGCGCTGCCATATGTTCATCTCCACCCGCGATCGCAGAGTCTCAAGACAAAAAATAAAAGTGCTAAAAATAATTACAGTTCTAATGAAGTTGCTGCCAGACTGCCGAGAGTGTATTTACCGAGTCTTGTGCGCGTGCGCGAATCTGTTTAAGTTCAGTGCATTCAACTAGGACGACATTATTCCTAATCGTTCTGAGCACGCTCAAACATGCTCCTGTATGCTTGACGTAATGATAATAATCGTTTAACTGTGACAATCACGAGCAAGTGCCAAATGTATTGCTCGCAGTGAATATCGTCAAAGCCCGATGCCGCAGTGCCGTCGGCAAGTGAAGATTACAATGTAACCAATCTCATAGCAAAATACAATACGCTGAGAGTCTTTCATCACCTGGCTACTAGCACAAGAACTGGATACATTTAGCGGATACCTGCAGCTGGATCAACACAATATACAGTATGGACGCGTACGCATTGCCCACATATTTTCCCCTTGCGTAAGTTATCCAAAATAAACGAAGTAATTGTGCAAGGAATGCTGCATATGAGAGCTATTTCTTAAAAATGCGCCATTCAACTAAAAAACAGATTCTTCATTCAACTAAAAAACAGACAGAAAATTAATTATTCCAAAAACATAGAAAAATTAATCTAGAAAATCGCCCTAAAATTACGAAATAAGCCAGAAAATATTTTCTAAATTAGAGAGAGTGGAGGGAGAAGAGGAAGACAATACTTTATTTTTGTTGGTTTTCCAATCTCTTCTTTCTCAAAAACACAAACAAATTGATTATTCCTTAACCTTGTCTGGGATTCGAATTCGGGGATACTTAAACAGGCAAGGCATCTTGGCGCATTCGACTATCTCAAGCAATAGCGCGAGTCACAGTAAAGAGCGCAGTCAAATATTTAGCACTGAGTCAGCCTTAGAACAGCTGCGGGGAATTAAAACTTGAGAATTTCAAGCGGTGTCTTTCCATTTATTTCTTACTTAAGGTCGATTTTCCAGATTAATTGTACCCGTTACTCCTAGAGTAAGCAGGGTATCCTAAAGTCGTGCAAATGTATGTAACAGGCAGAAGGAAGCATCTCCGATATCATAAAGTATATATATTCTTCATAAGCATCAACAGCCGAGTCGATATAGCCATGTCCGTCTGTCCGTCCGTCCGTCTGTATGAACACCTAGATCTCGGAGACTAGAAGAGCTAGAGCAACCAAATTTTAGATGTAAGCTAGTATTGTCTGTAGTTTGTTTCAAACAATAAAAAATGTTGTATATCTGCTACAATTTGTAAGCTATCGAGCTCAGATTTTGCAGTATAGTGCATGTGGCCAATATGTACAATCTCACAATATTTCATAGAGATCGGAAATAAATGGCAGAGTTAAAAAAACGTTTCATACGTATCTGAACCGCTTGAGGTTATTAAACACTAATTGCCTTGAGTAACGGGTATTTCGAAGCCGGGCAGGCCGACTTTAACTTACGCTCTCGTTTTTCTATATTTTTGGGCGAACTATTTTCTTTTATGAAATAAGGGCGTTTCACTATCTTTAATGGTAGTCGGATCGTTTTAATACATCGTGAAATGTACTTTTTTTTATACTTCTTCTATGAATATGTACTGTAGGTACACAGAGTACTATAAGTTTGTGCAAAAGTATAGAACAGCCAGAAGGAAGCATCTACCACCCCATAAAGTATATCTATTCTTAATCAGCATCAACAGCCGAGTCGATATAGCCATCTCCGTTTGTCTGTCTGTCAGTATGAGCGCACAGATCGCAGAGATGGCAAGAGATAGAGGTTTGACATGTATGGGACATATGCTTTATATGTCTGCAGGCAGATCAAGTTTATTTTCAATTTTGACCATGCGCCCTTCCGCTCCGGCAATTCAGAAAAAACCTGATGTCTCCCACATTTTTAAGGATAGGTGGTTTGTACCTTCTAGACATTTTAGTAATATAACTTATCGATCCGCCAAAGAAATGGTGAAGATCGGATGAACGGCTGTCGAGTTATGATCAAAAGACTGCTTTCAGCTCCTACTGCAGCATCAAAATTTATGTTGAGCGTATAATTTCGGGCTTGACCGACTTTCTTTCTTTCTTTCTTGTTCTAACTAAGACTACTTTTCGTACCTTACTATGGGAGCTATACTATATTGATGTCCGATTTCGAGCAAACTTACTGCAATCATGCAACGCACATTTACGAAATATGGAGTCGATTCCATTTAAAACAAACAAGTTTGAGAAAAACAAGTCATTCGATCTGCAGCTATATACTATAGTCATCCGACTTTGACAAAACTTTGTAGAATTGTGTTTAAGTTTTAAGGAAATTTACATTGAAAAATGCACTACTTTTCAAACTCTACTTTTCTATGACAGCTATTCTATTTAGATGTACAATTTCCATCAAACTTAGTAAAATCATGGAAAAGCATAGCAAACTAAGAAATACAAAGATTGAAGGCGTGTTCATTGAAAATAAAAAAGATTTTTTCACTAAAACTAATTTTTCGAACAGGCCGGTTCCGACAAATGCAGCGTATTTGTACTAAAAGACGTGCAAAGTTTGGTGAAGATAGCTTTCCAACTGACGGAGGAGATAGCATAGAAACAGACGGACGGACAGACGGACATGGTTAGATCAACTCAGTTCGTCGTGCTGATCATTAATATATATTCTTTATGTGGTGGGAGATGCTTACAAACATCTAGCTTATGCGTTACAAACATCCGGACAAGTTTATAATACACTCTGCAAGGTTATACCAAGTAAGAGCGCTGCACTACAAAATACCCTGTTCATTTGTTTACATTTATTTGTTTTTGAATTTTTGTTTTTGTAACTGCTATTAAAGGCGCATTCTGGAAGTAGGCTACATTATTAGTATTTTCAGCGGCTTTAGACCTAACTAACTTCAAGCTCAATTGTTTCGCTTATAACTCCGGTGTTTTTTGTCCGATCTGATTGAACTTTTCAGAATAGATAAATATTGGGCCTAGATTGATGTATACTAAACCACGAAACTTAAAAGCTAACACTTACTTGAAAATTGTGGATCTGACTGTGTTTAAGGTCTAGGATGTAACGGTATTTTGGGGATAAGAGGGGGGACAGTTGGGAGTTTTCCAAATCTGAAACAAACTTGATCTGCGTTCGGCAGGCAACTATCTTTATGCAACAATTTGTGGCTCTATCTCTTAGTCTCTTATTTAAAAGTAATTAGTTGTTGGTATCTGGGTGCACATACTTAAGAATGTTCAGACATCAGCTCCAATTTACAGGTTCAATAAAAAACAAGAAAGAAAGTCGGTCAAGCCCGACTATAACATACTCTGTACCAAGAAAATTTCTTTTGACCATAGCTCGAAAACCGTTCATCCGATCTTCTTCATTCCTTTGACGGATCGATAAGTTATCCTAATAACTAAATATGTCCAGAAGGAACAAGCCATCTATCTTCAAAACTGTGGGAGATATGACGTTTTTCCTAAATTGCGGGGGCGGGAGGGGGCGTGGCCAAAATTGAAAATAAACTTGATCTGCCTGCAGACATTAGAAGCATATGTCCCATACATGTCAAACCTCTATCTCTTACCATCTCTGAGATCTGTGCGTTCATACGGACAGACGGACATGGCTATATCGACTCGGCTGTTGATGCTGATCAAGAATATATATACTTTATGGGGTCGGAGATGCTTCCTTCTGGATGTTACATACTTTTGCACAAACTTATAATACTCTATGTACCTACGGTACAGAGTATAATTAGGGGTTTGGAAACTTGAGGATCAATGCTTTGGATGAAGCCTTGGTACAGCCCATGATTAATACAAGTTTAAATAATAATCGACCTAAGATATCAATGTGAAATGTTTCAGATCAACAATCTGATATTTGTTAATATCCCTGATCTATTTTTATAGTATCAATATTTTTATAATATCAAAGTGGTATTATTGTTTAATGTACTATTATGTATCAAAGCTATATTTGTATAGTACCCATTGGACATGGTTCAAATGTCAAAGATATACTATAATTAAAATTAGTGACTTTAGCTGGCTCGAGGTCCCGAAAAGTTGCGTTTGTTCACAACTGGAAAACACTTATGCATTTATATACACCAAAAAGAGCTGGTTGCCTTTATAGTACTGTTTCATGAATCTCCCGATTCAACCTTCAGTAGGCATTTCGCTAATGGCTGTCACTGTTTGAATGTCTCTTCATGCGCTCACCGCTTTAAGCAGTTGGGAGCTGCAATCAGCAATGAAAGCAAAAACAGACAAATCGGAAGAGTATTCGCTGTCTCGCGTGCTGCGGCAGAGCCATGTACATTGTTTTTGTCTTTTTCGAGTTGGACTATAGCTGTCGCTCTTTGTTTTAAGAAACCCTGTTTCTCAGATTTTCGATGTCTTCTTTGATCTAAAATCACGTCACTAGGGTATTTTTCATTTCACTGTGAGAATTTCGCTTATTATTATAATATTTTTAGTATCAATGTACTACAACAGCATCCTATTGATATTATATAGTAACTCTTGGATCTTTAAAAATTGATATTTTTGAAATTATATTGGAAGATCAACTCGATTTTTGATCTTATTTTTTTCTGTGTGTTAAATAAATTTTCGGTTTTGGTCGGCTCTAGGTAATACTTTTGTAGTATGCTTTAATAAAGACAAAAAAGAAAGTCGGTCAAGCCCGACTATAACATACTCTGTACCAACGAAATTATACGCGCAGCATAAATTTTGATGCTGCAGTAACAGATGAAAGCAGCGCTGCTACTGCGATGCAGCAGCGAGCAGTCTTTTGATCATAACTCGACAACCGTTCATCCGATCTTCACCATTCCTTTGGCGGATCGATAAGTTATCTTGATTGCTAAATATGTCCAGAAGGAACGACCCATCTACGTTCTAAATAGTGGGGGCGGGAGGGGGCGTGGTCAAAATTGAAAATAAACTTGATCTGCATGAAGATAGCAGAAGCATATGTCCCATACATGTCAAACCTCTATCTCTTACCATCTCTGAGATCTGTGCGTTCATACTGACAGACAGACGGACAGACAGACATGACTCGGCTGTTGATGCTGATCAAGAATATACCCTTTATGGGGTCGGAGATGCTTCCTTCTCGATGTTACATACTTTTGCACAAACTTATAATACTCTATGTACCTACGGTACAGAGTATAAAAAGCGAAATAAATCCGCCGGCAAATAATTTACTAGGCGGAGAAATGACGTCGGAGATATTTATGTCTATTGTTAATCACTAAATGCTATTTTGCTTACCATATCTAAATATTATCTCCTCGTTTGATAAAGGTTCAGAACTTTAAATGGCTTTAGGTGATTTTCTAAACGTTGACGTTATTAAGGTGTTTATCGGTAACTTTGCTCTAAACAGATCACTTATTTAAAAATTGCTAGCTTTTATGTGCGATGTTCATCATGAAAATAATCTACTAACTAAATTCTGTGCTGATTTGTATAGGAACCTCCATTACAATTCTAATGCGATCTATTCCACTTAAATCCGTTAGAGAATAAAGATGTTACTGATTACAAGAATATATATACTTTATGGGGTCGGAGATGCTTCCTTCTGGATGTTACATACTTTTGCACAAACTTATAATACTCTATGTGCCTTCGGTACAGAGTATAAAAATTCCCTAGTGACTTGATTTCAGATCAAAGTAGACATCGAAAAGGTGAGAGCAGAAAGATCAAATCAAAGGGATTTTTTGTTGCCGATTGCAGTTCCCAACTGCTTAAAGCGGTGAGCGCATGGAGAGACATTCAAACACCGACAGTCATTAGCGAAAAGCCTACTAAAGGTTGACCCGAGAGATTCATGAAATAGTACTGTTGCCAGCGCTTTTTGGTGTATGTAAATGAATAAGTTGTTTACAGTTGTGAACAAACGCAACTTTTCGGGACCTCGAACCAGCTAAAGTCACTAATTATTATTCAAATATATCTTTGACATTTGAACCATGTCCTATGGGTATTATTAAAATTTTGGTATTGGTAATACATTAATACCCATATGATGTTATAAAAATATATTTTTAATATTTCAATCATATCGTACAGGTATTGTGAAAATACTGCATTGATAATATAAAAATATATCAGGGATATTAACAAATATCAGATTGTTGATCTGAAACATTTCACTTTGACATGTTCGAAATGTTGGAGTGATATACTCGAACATATCATTTGGGTATTTTTTTAGATGAAGACCAATGCTGAAAAATACCCGTGTGGCACAGTTAACATTCAAACGATGTCATTTAAGGGCCATTTTGTGTTGTTCTGTGTACGGTGTAATTTTTGTTGTTTTATGTGGAAAAATAAGCGCAAATGATCCAATTAAATTCTGTTAAGCTTTTTCTCAATTTCTTAAAAACAGCCCCGCTAAAAAATTATTGGACCTGATTTTTGGAATCAACCAAAGTTTTTACACATGATATGACTGCCAAGAGTCTGTGATCATACAATGTTTTTAAAGTTGTAAACTAGTGTAATTAAGGTTTAAGCAAAAGAAAATACAATAAGTCAGTGCAGACAATAATCAGACAATATTGTCAGCTCTTATAGTCAGTTGTACGGTTTTTTATCAGTAAAAATATAAGTACTTTGAAGGTTCCGAGGTCGGGACCAGTACAAAGATTTGATGGGTTAAAGTGATGAAGCCAAAAAACCATGTGCGGAAATCTTTTTAGAATTTTTGAAAGTATTTTTGTGTTGCTCATGAGCAAAAATACCTATCTTTCAATTTGGGACCGGTTTGCATCCCTGTAGCGCAGTTCAGTCTTAGTAATTGAAACTGAAACATAACAAAAAGAACTGCGTGTCCCTTCTCCATTTGCCTCTCCTCTCCCGTCTGAAGAACCGCTCATGCTCAGCGTTTTCGTTAAACGAACTTAATTGAGACTTCAGCTTGGTCAGATATGTATAATAATACCAAACCGACCCAACCGCAATCAAGAGCTTTACTTACATTCACATGCTTCTTTTACCTCAACTTGGAGACAACGACTGCCGAAGCGTCGCCGTCATTTATTTCACTCGAGTTGTTGCAGTTCGGTGAGGTTAGAGATGCACGCGTGAGCGATTTATCTCTCAGACACTCTCTCCTCGTTTTTCAGAAGTATTAAATCAAGAAGTATTGATTGATAAATATTACTACTACTACTACTATAAATATTAAACTGATTTTAAGGCTACGGTGAAGATTGATTCTCGTTTACTTGCGGTATAAAACACTCAAAGTCGGCAAAACTCAGATGAGAGTGAGTTGTGTCATTGAGAAACCGGGCCCCAGCAGGAGGATTTAAATTATTTTCAAAATGTACAAAGCTTGTCCTTTAATTTCGATAGTGATTTTGGGAGTCTAACAACTGTAACAGAGCATGAAACTGGTTCGAAAAACGACTCAACCGAGCTGTATTTCAAATTATTTGAAAAATCACAAACTTGTTTTGATAAACTGATTTCGACTAATTTTTGCAAAATCTGTTTAAACAAGAAAGAAAGTCGGTCAAGCCCGACTATAGCATACTCTGTACCAACGGAATTATATGCTCAGCATATATTTTGATGCTGCAGTAGCAGCTGAAAGCAGCGCTGCTTCTGCGCTGCAGCAGCGATCAGTCTTTTGATCATAACTCGAAAACCGTTCATCCAATCTTCACCATTACTTTGGCTGATCGATAAGTTATACTTATTACTAAATATATATAGAAGAAACAACCCACCTATCTTTGAAACTGTAGGAGATATGACGAGATATGATGAACTGTATGATATGAATTTTCTAAATTGCGGGGGCGGCAGGGGGCGTGGCCAAAATTGAAAATAAACTTGATCTGCCTGCAGATATAAGAAGCATATGTCCCATACATGTCAAACTTCTATCTCTTACCATCCCTGAGATCTGTGCGTTCATACGGACAGACAGACGGACGGACATGGCTATATCGACTCGGCTGTTGATGCTGATCAAGAATATATATACTTTATGGGGTCGGAGATGCTTTCTTCTGGATGCTACATACTTTTTCACAAACTTATTATACTCTATGTACCTTTGGTACAGAGTATAAAATTTTTTTTTTTACTTTAGCCATAAGACATTGTCATCCGATTTTGACCAAATTTTGCAAATGCCTTTAAGATCATATAAAATTCATAATAGTTGGTGAAAGCATAAAAAATTAATAAACACCATTGAAAACATAGGAACGATTGTTCTTATGGAAGCTTTAAGATAAAGTCATCCGATCCGACCTATTGGTGGCGTGCAGTAAAAAGTAGAATCTGTGCAAAATTTCAGATCGCTAGCTACAAAACTGGGAGACTAGTTTCAGTAGAAACAGACAGACGGACAAACAACGCTCAATCGACTCAGTTCGAAATCCTATTCGAGAATATATGTAGTTTACGGAATCGGAAATTAATATTTCCATGAGTTGCAAACTTCTGGGCCAAATTATAATACCCTTTGCAAGGGGATAATAAGGGTGTACTAACATGATGACTGACTGATGATCCTGAACTGTACTATTTAACTATTTGATATTTTTGGATTATGAACTTTTGTTCATTTGATTCGAGAATTAACTGAAAAAAAAAGTTTTTCTTTTAATGGATTGGCTAGACGTTCGGACAAATGAGCATGGCTGTACCAATCGAAAAAAATTTATATGGTATATTCATTTATGGCTTAGATCATGGCTAGATCATTTCAAAAAGGGATAAATTTGTCACCACAAAGGACAAATTGTCATCAATTTGGTGTGAGTAAGAGCGGTAAAACTGAGTGCCACAAAAACTTCACGCACGCATCTCTAGTTGAAACCAGTTTCTTAACTCACTCATACAGTAGCATAAAGGCACGGCGATGCCACTGCCTCTGCCTCCACACAAACGTAGAAACATACATACAAAAGCAAGTATGATAACATATTTCTCTTGTTTTCGGATGTGTGTGTCTAAATTCCGTTAAACTTAATAATGTTATTAAGTCATCAACGATTCGGCACCGAGACGCTCCACGCTTGGTGTTGGGGAGCACAGTGTAAAATGCTCCAGACTTCCTCGGAGATGGGCGTGATACACACACCTATGTATGTAATTGTCGACATTCGACTACGAATTTCAATATAAGCTTAAAAATTAAGCGCCTAAATACGAGATTGAAAATGGCAAATGATGCCATATAAATTCTGGTCAACTACCCGAAAGTTTCGCAGACATGAGATTTGGTTTTATGAGCGCTGAGCCATAATTGGCTACCAATAAACAGCTTTCCAAAGTGCCAGTGCCAGTTGTCATGCTAATCAAGAACCAATCAAATGAGTAGAACAAATTCCAGAACCACTGTCTTGCTCCCAAACAAAGTGTCCACTGTCTGTCACTGTGTGTCCCCGAGGTTGGTGATCGTAGCTAATGACCTGCAGTGCGAAGGCCAAAAGTCAAACAGAACAGTACGGAAACAGGAATATTAAGCTCACAAGGATATTCAGCAAAAAAATGCTTATGCTTTTAATTTCTCTTAATTGCCACAGCACGGCCAGACTTCAAAAACAGCGCTAATGAAACGATAATAAATCAAAGACAGGCTTCCTTCTTGTAAGGCTGTCGGGTGAAGCTGAATCTTTGTT
The DNA here is from genome assembly GCA_035044965.1 of Lordiphosa andalusiaca. Classification (NCBI taxonomy): domain Eukaryota; kingdom Metazoa; phylum Arthropoda; class Insecta; order Diptera; family Drosophilidae; genus Lordiphosa; species Lordiphosa andalusiaca. The sequence continues at coordinate 166,647 of JAWNNM010002885.1, read as the reverse complement.
TTGCCTGAAGACTAAAGTGTTAATCTGCAGACTGAATATGAGATTGGGAAGTGTGTATATATGTATTTGTTGATTGGTAGGTATAAACTAAATAAATGTAAGAACTAAAGTCGCTACTATTGAAAACAAATGGTTTCGGATCAATTTTCTCTATGGCAGCTTTATTACCAATATATAGTTGTCCGATTTGGACTTTAGTGGAATTATATAAAAGCTACCTACAGCCTTGCTCCCATTTTCGCCTTCGTAAAAGTTTTGCGATTTGGAACCGGTTTTCCGACCAAATATGCTTTCCAAATCCCAAAACTTTTGCGACTGCGAAAATGGGATAATAAATTGGTGGTTACGAAAACTGGTGCATAACGATTTATTTCAGCATCTGTCTTAAGATCTGCATATTGTGAAACGGAAAAATCAGTAAATAACAAGGGCTTAGACAGCTTTCGCACTTTCACATCAAATCAATCTGTAATCGTTGTTAAACCGAACAGAAACTTTAGGTTCGGAACAGGAACAACAATTATTTCTAAAGAGGTTCGATTGCAAAATAATAATCATCATTTCGGGTTCGAAACGATTCGGTTCTAATCTGGTTTGTAGCCCTAGTTAGTATTATGACTTACCAAATCAGATTTAGAGTTCTACTGTTACATTTTTATAACCACTCATCCGATTTGTGTGAAATTTTGGCACAATATAAAATAGACACCGAGAAAGCCATTGGCATTAAAATCTCAGTAAATGTTGCGGCACGCCTTACGTCTTTCGGCATTTGGATTTTCTCATGACTTTCTCATGCTCATGTGTGAGAAATTATCGTTAAATAAGTATTTTCAAACACACTTGATCAGCGTATGGTAGCTACCTTCATGCAGAAATTAGTGGCTCTATCTCTTATAGTCTCTGAGATCGACGCGATCATACAGACAGACGGATCAAGAATATATATACTTTATAGGGTAGGAAATGTTTCCTTCTGCCTGTTATATTCTCGATCATCACAACAACGACAAGCTGAAATGATTTAGCCATGAGACTGACATCCGTCCGTTTGTTTCTATGCTAGCTCCTCCGTAAGTTCGAAAGCTCTTAACCAAACTTTGCACGAATTCTTTTTGTACAAATACGCTGCACATTTGTCGGAACTGGCTGGATCGGATGACTATAGCATATGGCTGATTTAGGAACGATCGATCGAAAAACCAGCTTTAGTGAGGAAAACTGGTTTGTTTTCAATGAAAACGCCTTTCTTTGTTTGCTATTTTTAAATTCTGTACCGTAGGTACAGCCATGTCCGTCTGTCCGTCTGTTTCTATGCTATCTCCTCCGTCAGTTTTAAAGCTATCAACACCAAACTTTGCACGAAGTGTTCTGGACCAAATACGCTGCACATTTGTCGGAACTGGCCGGATCGGATGACTACATCATATAGCAGCCATACGAACGATCGGTTGAAAAACTAGTTCTAGTGAGAAAAACTTTTTTGTTTTTCATGAAATTGTCTCCAAACTTCGTATTTACTAGATTTTACTGATTCTCCATAATTCTGCCACATTTGGTCTAAATCGGACATCTATATGGTATAGCTGTCATACATAAGTAGAGTCAGAAAAATAGTCTTATTGGGAAAAACTTGTTTGTTTTCAGTGGATATGTCCTTCGAATTAGTTAGTTTTCTTAGTGCTCTTTTCAATGGAAATGTCCTTAAAACTGGCATTTATATACTTGATATGCTTTCAAACAATTCTACACAATTTTGTCAAAATCGGATGACTATAGCCTATAGCTGCAGTACGAATGATCGGTCCAAAAAGTTATATTGAGAAAAATATTTTTGTTTTAAACGGAATGGACCCTAATTCCCCTAAGTAACGGCTATATTCAAGGTCGGGCAGGGCTGATTTTAGCTTACGCTCTCTATTTTTTGTTCTGCTTGTTTAGTATTTATAGGATTTTCTCCTAAAGATCACATCAATCATTTTTCACATCATATCTAGAAACTACTTTAAGAACCATCCCCTATTAGAGATAGTTTGTTTTCTGCGGCCCTTTAAGTCAGTCGATGGGTTTGGTAGGTCGTTTTTTCAGAGAGATTTTATTCGATTCTCAAAAATTAAAACCAATGTTTCTCATGAAGGGAAGAAATCGATAATCGATTTTTTTGCCAGTTGTTTTAAGCAGCTGTTGCTGTTGGAAAGCTCTGCATAATATCGGGATGTTTTGTAGCATGCGAGTCAAATTTAAGTGCAAAAGTATTCAAATTTGCATAAAACATTTCTCTGACATTACTTTATATTGTAAGGATCGATGTGGTATTGCTACATTTTGCTTCAAGATGTCAGATGTTGCTTTCCACTGAGCTTATAATAGGTGACTTATGTACAATTGCTGTGAGTTTTATTTGAAATTTACATATGTTTATGGAGGAAGGTCAAAAATTAATAGATTTAAAATTTCATTGAGGAATCTTTACTAACAAAGAAATTAGCACACATTACTTTGTATACTCTGTACCAAAGGTACGCCGAGTATATTGAGTTGGGGCAAAAATATATAACAGCCAAAAGGAAGCATCTCCGACCGCATAAAGTATATACATTCTTGATCAGAATCAACCGCCGAGTCTATATGGCCATGTCCATAAATCCGTCTGATTGAACAAACAGATCTCAAAGATGAAAAGAGATAGAGGTTTGACATGTATGGAACATATGCTTCCTTAATTTGCAGGCAGATGTTTTTATTTTGAAGAACAACTCGGAAGAACGTTTTTTATTGTATATCGAATGGTGAAAATTCGATTAACAATTGTCGAGCTATAGGGAAAACAAACACTTATGCTGGGCAGCACCGGCTGAAACAGCGATCAAGTAGGCTAGCAAAATATTGAAACTTAGTAGGCCAAAAAAGTCTACCTTTCAATGTACTCAACATATTTAGGCAGTAGAGTCTACAAATTACTAGCAGAAACACAACATTTATTAAGCTCCTGCATTAATTATATAAAAAGGGAGAAAGCTAAGCTAACTTCGTCTGTACAAAAATAATTTTTATCCACAACGAACCATTTTCCGATCGATCGTTTGTATGGGAGCTATCTTTCTATCTATCTTTTGTGTGGCAGCTATACCAAATAGTTGACCGATTTTCATCAAACTTGGCGGAATTTAAGAAAAGCATAGAATGAATACAAAACTAGTTTTCCGGCCAAAAACTTTGAAACAGACAGACGGACGGACAAAGCTCAATCGACTCAGCTCATTACCCTGATCAAGGATATACTATATGTATATGGTTAATTGCGTCGGAAATTAATATTTCTATGCGTTCCAAACTTCTGGGAAAAATTAAAAAACACTTTGCAAGGGTATAATAATCGTGCTATCAATTATCGTTTAGGTTCTTTATAAGGGTACAAAAAAAGTAAAAGGACCGGCCAACAATACCATCTAACCGAAATCGTATGTTTGTTCCTCTTTTCAATTAAGGTATTCGGAATTGCAGTTTTTGGCTTCCCGGCGAGCTGCGGCCGCTGCCGCAGCGGCAACTATGTTGCCCAGCTCCCCTTCAGGTAACCCGGCGCACACAGCAGATGTAAGCAGCTCCGTCTCAATGCCGCCTGCGTCTGAGGCGGCATCAGCGTCGGACTCAACAGCCACATCCGCTTCTACCCTTGCACCCATTAACGGAAATGCCAGCGGCCATGAATTGCTCAGCAATCCGGCCGCTGGACACCTGCATCATCACCAGCCCCAGCACCAACATCAGCATGTCCATGGCCTTGGTGTTACTGGGCAGCCGCAGCCGCACGACTTTCACCCGGCCTACAGAATCCCCGGATACATGGAGCAGTTTTACTCATTGCAACGGGGCAGTCCCACCGCATCTTACCACGGTAATTACATAATAACACCTTTAGAGATGGCCAGCAAAGTGATTTTTTGCCCACCCACAGATCCGTATGCGAACTGCGCGTCTGCCTTCCACTTGGCAGGGCTAGGACTGGGCTCGGGCGAGTATTTGGGCGCTCGTGGCATGGGTTCGCTGGGCGAACTGCACCACGCAGCTGTGGCAGCAGCTGTTGCAGGATCTCTGGCGAGCACCGACTTTCACTTCAGCATCGATGGTAATGGCCGGCTAAATAGTCCACGACCGGGGGGCGGCAGCATTCGTGCCAGCATCAGTCGCAAACGCGCTCTGTCGTCGTCACCGTACTCCGATTCCTTTGACATCAATTCAATGATTAGATTCTCGCCGAACTCTTTGGCCACCATCATGAACGGTTCACGGGCAAGCAGCGCGGCGAGTGGATCCTATGGCCACATAGCGGCCAGTGCCATGAGTCCCATGGCCCATGCTCATACTACAATGGCGCCGCATTTGCAGCAACTGCAAGCCCATCTATTGCGAGCCAGTGCCGGGCTGCTGCATCCAATGACACCGCAACAGGCGGCCGCCGCGAGCTTCTCCATGAGCCAAGTGGCTAGTGCCGCTGCCATGGGCATGACCGATTCTCATACTAACGCAAAGGAATTGACCTTGGTCAGTCAAACGTCGACATCGCCGGCTGTTAGCGCTGCAGCCGAGGAATCAAGCTCGAAGGTGACCAATTCCAACAAGGTGAGTGCGTGCGACTTTCGGTCTCATATAATATCAAAATCTAACAAATGGAATATCTCCATATCAGAACTTCGACGAGGGAAACCGGAATGCTCGACCGGCGAGGCATAAGCCCATGGAGCAGCCATCATCCACATCCGACAGCGTAGCTCAAGTGGAGGCGGATAGCGCCTCGTCGAATGTAGCGGAGCGGAGACAACGAAACAAAGCAGCTGCCACTGCCTTTGGGGGCACCGGAAATGTCAACGGGATCGGGTTCGGAGGAGCGTCCACACCATTAAATGAATACGACTGCACCACTGCTGACACTACGGACATCAAGGACGAGCCGGGCGACTTTATAGAAACCAACTGTCATTGGCGGGGCTGTGGCATTGAGTTTATGACCCAGGACGAACTGGTGAAGCACATAAATAACGATCACATTCAGACTAACAAGAAGGCATTCGTCTGCCGCTGGGAGGAGTGCTCTCGGGGCGAAAAGCCCTTTAAGGCGCAGTACATGCTGGTGGTACACATGCGCCGGCACACCGGAGAAAAACCACACAAGTGCACCGTAAGTTGTAAAGGGTGACGTGACAACGCCGACGGACAAAAAGCCCATATGATATGTTCTTGGGCTTTAGGCCACGTCACCGTTGTATAGATGTCCTGTTTGGAGAACATTTCACATTGAGTCTCTACTTTGTCCACAGTTTGAAGGCTGCTATAAGGCATACTCACGCCTGGAGAATCTGAAAACACACCTGCGATCGCACACTGGCGAAAAGCCGTACACGTGTGAATATCCGGGATGTAGCAAGGCCTTCAGCAACGCCAGTGATCGGGCGAAGCACCAAAATCGCACTCACAGCAACGAGGTAAGTTCGTGTCCCAGATCCAAGCCTACAGCTCTTAAATTTGCATGTCCGTGTCGTTACAGAAACCGTACATTTGCAAAGCACCGGGCTGCACAAAACGTTACACCGACCCCAGCTCCTTGCGCAAGCACGTCAAGACCGTGCATGGGGCCGAATTCTATGCCAATAAGAAGCACAAAGGCTTGCCATTGAATGACGCCAACTCTGGACTGGAAAGCGGACAAAGTCGACAGCACCTGCAGGAACACCACATTGACTCTAGCCCGTGCAGTGACGACATGCACATGAGCAAGGTGATCGGCATGTCCAGTCCTAGCATCAAGTCCGAGTCGGATGCCAATTCCCCGCGGCATCTGCCGGGTAATGCCGGAAACGCATCAGCGTCCGATTGCTTCATGAGCTACACCCAAGACGACATTGCATCCGAAAATGTCGGCTTGGATGATGGCTGGACTTGTGACGATGATGTCGATGCCGCCGATCTGCCTATTGTACTACGAGCCATGGTTAATATGGGAAATGGTGCATCTGGTGGCACAGCGGTGGCACGTCAGCGGTTCCGCAGTCGGCTACAGAGCAAGGGCGTCAATGCGAGCAGCTCAATGCTCTGCAATATACCAGAAAGTAATCGTGCCATTGGAATCAGTGAACTGAACCAGCGTATTACCGAACTTAAAATGGAGCCAGGCACGACTGTAATGGCGCAGGCCCAGGCGAGAATTCCGCACTTGATGGAGGCTCATCCGTACCCTCAAACGCAGACACAGACGCACATTCGCTCCGTTCCGCAGAGCTATGGAACTGCCCAGGCACAACTCCGACGTGACAGCCAGAACTCGAACGCCAGCACTTACTATTGCAGTATGCAAAGTCGGCGCAGTAGCCAATCATCGCAGTTGTCATCAATGTCAACCATGCGCCCGGGACCAGCCTATTACACCGCCTCTGCATCAGCCTCGCTCTACGACCCAATATCACCAGGGTGTTCGCGTCGCTCCAGCCAAATGTCAAATGGAGCCGTCTGCTACGCCGCCAGCCCATCGCTATGCATGAATCCTACAAGCGCAAGCACAACCGTGAACCCGGGAACGGGGGTGACCACCATAAGTAATGGCGTCCATTATTTTGGAGCTGGCAGTGGCAGCCTTCCACCACCACCGTCATCTCATCTGATTGCGACCCATCTGAGGCGTCTTCAGGCAACTGACTCTAGTGGTCACTATCAGCACCAGAAGGTAGCCCAGAGTGGCGGTCGCTATTCCATTCCAAACATTGCCCAGTCACCGTTTTCAGCGAGCAACCTTCATGACGCGGAGTTGCAGTCCGTCGCTAGCATGCAGAACAGTGTTTCGAGACGTCAATCCGAGCCTTTAATGCCGCACAAGAGTTCAGATCAGCTGATTCATTCTCCTGCTCCAAATGCCGGTCCGTTCCAAAGTATGCGTGACACCCATCAGAATCGGTTTAGAAGATGCGCAGCGACTTCCCCAAGTGGGGCATTGGCAGAGCCCGCCGACCTGCCCAATGGTAACTGCGGCACAACCAACAATAGTGTGGTCAGGTCCCCAGATCATCACCCGAACGAAAAGGTTAATCTTGATGAGGTTGAAGAGCTCATATTGCCCGACGAGATGCTCCAGTATCTGAATTTAGTTAAAGACGATACCGATCAGCCATCGCCAAGTAAGGGTCATGAGAGTGGAGGTGGAGGCCCGACCACCAAAGTTGCAGAGAGCGACAGCCTTGTTCCAGGAGCAAGTGTCAACATAAATGCAGTCAATCTTCCTCTGACGTCTCCCTCACCGGTATTAAACCTTGACACACCAATGGCAAGTGGGCCATCACAATCGAACTTAACGCAGCTTCTATCACCCCAAACGGCGCTCGGTGGTCGAGGTCCCTACTCACAAAGAGAGCGGGGCGGTGTCTCTGATGTCTGCCAGCGCCATCCACTGCCTGTTTACTCTCATAGCTCCCAAAGGACCGGAACATCGACTGTCACAAACGAGATCTCGCGTCCACAATTTTCCCATCCCCCAGCACCCACTAGTTACCAACAGCAGTCAATGACAAATACCCAGAATCAGATCATCGACTCGTCTATGACGAGTTTGCCTGAGCTTTCTGAGCAGCCGGCTCACGAGCAACGAGTTCATCAGATAAACAGTGAAAACGAAATACAGTGCGGCGTCATAAGTCAGTCCCAAATGTCACCTGCCATCAACATCAACACAAATTGCCCACCTGCGGTCGCCAACACGTTAATCCACAGCCCCAGCAAACCCCTAATTAAGCCTGTTGTTGCTCCCAAAAATATGCATTCAATTTCGACATCCTTGTTAGTTTCTCCACCACACTTGGAGCAGAAAGTCTGCCCAGAAAGCCAGCCCATAAATGTATCACCAATGCAATCGGACACCTATCAGCGTACTCTCGAATATGTGCAGAGCTGTCAGAATTGGATGCAGACTAATAGTGCGGGAGCAGCAGGTCCTGCAACCTCACAACCATTGTCAGCCGCTTCGACAACCAGCATGCTAATCGCCAACAACCCCCATCCGGTGTGGGCAGATGTTAGCAGCTCGACTCACCCCCACCCTGGTGCCAATATGGTCATCAATGATATGACAACGTCGTTGAGCTCACTTCTGGAGGAGAACCGATACCTGCAAATGATGCAGTGAAACAAACACTCAACGATTTGAACTGATTCTACTTCCTAACCGACTGGCACCGCCTATGTATTAGAGATTCCCATCTGAAATGCTTGCATTTATAAAGAGTTAGAGTTAGCAATGCATTTATCGATCGATTCACTTATAGAGTACTGGTACTTATTCACACAATATGCTAAGATAAATCGCTTAAACATGCATTTTATATTTAAGTTTAGCTTAGTTTATTCTCATGATAATTGTCTTCCCAATCATTTTAATGATTCTGATTCGTATCAGTCCATTCATAAAATAAAGCCATTTTTGGAAAATAATCACCGTTTGCCTTATCGTTATGGGAGACCCCAACACTATATTCACCAATTGAATGAGAAACGAAGACAACACTGCACTTTAAGTGTTGAACTTTAAGCCTGGACATATCTTCTTCTCAGGGACCATATATAATGATTTTATAGCCTGTTCCCATTAAAAATGGGGAAAGGAGGGATCATGAAAATGTGAGAAGTATGTAACAGGGAGAAGGAAACATTTCCGACCACATAAAGTATATATATTAGAGTGGGTCAATTTTTTTTAGCGACAAAGCGACAAAATCGTACACTACGATGAATTCTAAGAAGGTTTTCCCAAGATACCATGTGTCCAAAATCAAAATTGAGCTTCCAGTTTTTAAGAAGAAGTTTTTCGTCACCTAATGGGCTAAAATTAGGATAAATAAGGTAGAAAGTCGATCAAGACCGACTATTACCTCCCAGCATAGTGCATGTGGCAAATATGTACAATCTCACAAATTTTCATAAAGATCGGATAATAAATGGCAGAGTTAAAAAACGTTGCATTCTTATCTAAACCGCATGAGGTTATTAAACACTAATTGCCTTGAGTAAGTCGGGCAGGGCCGACTTTAACTTACGCTCTCGTTTTTAATGCAAACGTCTCCAAACTCCGTATTTCCTAATTTTCAATACTTCTCCATGATTGTGCCAAGTTTCGATCGGAAATCGGACATCTATTTCGTATAGCTGCCATAGAAAAGTAAGGTTAGAAAAATAGTCTTAATAAGAAAAACTTTTTTGGTTTTCGTTGGAAACGTCTTTAAAATTGGCGTATATTTATTTTATAAGCTTTCACACAGTTCTTTAAAGTTTTGTCAAAATCGCACGACTATAGGTTATAGCTGCCATAGGAATGATCGGTCGAGGAACTAGTTTTAGTGAGAAAAACTTTTTTGTTTTTAAAGAAAACATCTCCAAACTTTGTATTTCTTAGTTTACTATGCTTTCCAATGATTCCAATAAATTTGGTCGAAGTCGGACAAATATATAGTATAGCTGTCATACAAAAATAGAGTCAGAAAATTAGTCTTATTAAGAAAAACTTGTTTGTTTTCAGTGGAAATGTCGTTCAAATTAGTTAGAAAAACGTGCTGCAAGGGTATACAAACTTCGGATGAGCCGAAGTTAACTTTCCCGTATTTGTAACCTTTGGCAACGTAAACATAAGACGATGCTCTTGGCAAGGTAACCGTAAAGCGATGCTGAACCACTTTGCGTAATTTCAGAAGCAATAAGCCCTTGTGTTTTTTTTAATGACTAACCATGTTTCAAAAATTGGTTCTGTGTACTTACAAACAAATTTCTTTATGAAAGTGCGCGAATATTTTTTGGGCAGTCAAAGTTACCACAACACATCAAAGGGTTAAGGTGATCGAGCAACGGGACTTGGGGCGCTCTCTTCTTCTTGCCAGGCAGCCAAATACTTTGTATGCTTATAAAACATTGTAGCTTTTAATTGTAGCTGCAGACTTGCCTTCATGCAAAACACACGCACTAGATGTTTAATAATCACAATCACTCTCTTTAAGCACGGCATTTAAACTATTTTCATTATTATTTGGACAATTTGCCCGCGGTTTTATCGCGCACTTTCAAGACTGAATAAAGAATTTAAACATATTTCCAGGCAGCCATCTCTTTATGTTCCCACTTCATTTCGCTGATTTGCTGACATTGGCAAATGTTTTAGGCGCTAATATTAAGCACAGACCCGAAATATTAATACTTGCTTATGTTGACTATGGTCTATCGATAACCCAGCCGCCGATAAACGGTTTTCGCTCCAGGGCTGGCTCACTAGGTCAGAAAGTTCAGGGAGTGAGCTGCACAAGAATTCAAATCGTGACCGTGTAGGGCGGGAATGTTTTGATATTGGTCAAAGTGGTTGTTTGGCCGACTCAATTTCGTGGATGGATTATAATTCAATAATCAACAGTTTTTAGATTTCAATCTCGTTAAGAGATGAATGTTTTTTGTGCTGTTATTAATTTAGATAATTTGAGAGCAGTTTTATTGCGCACTTGCCAGACTGATAAAAGAATATAAACATTTTTTCAGGCATGTGGCAGCCCTGTGCGTACACACCAAATTTCGCAGACTTGCTGCCATTGGAAATCACTTCATAATATTTGAGAAAAATACCATCACGTATTCTGCACTTTTTTTAGTGATGATACTTGTTAGTTTAAAAATACATAATAATGAGTCCAAGAAAAAGTTGCTCGATTCTGTGCCATATTACCACATGTTTGAAACCGTAAGATTTCTTCCTTTTAGTTTACTTCCAGAACACGAACGAATTCAAAATTAGCAAAAGAACACGTTCACGTAGTGACGCCTTCAAACTCATGTCACGAGTGCACTTCTGGTCCAAGTCCAGAATTGTTGCATTTCCGCACAGCTAGAAACTGGCCAATACGTTCTCCGAATTAGCTACATAAAATTGGTATCGGCTTTCGACCTACAAATTGGCCACTCTGTTGTGGAAAAGAGCTACATTGACAGCACTGATGCACACTCATCGTATTATCGAAAGAGCATATCGTTATCGGCAGTGACAGCTTTTATTTGAGTGAAAGACGTAAGCAAAAATACAGCGGCATAAAGGACAGATTTCACAGCCCAGCCGGCTAACCATTCATCAGTTCATACTTGTTGGAATAGTCAGTTTCTTCCTGAAAATGTTTATTTTATGTTTTAAAGTTAGGCGCTTTGATTGTATATCGAATGACGACTAGTATCGACTAGCATCGACTAGTACCTGCACACCCATCGATAAAAAAGACGACGAGCATAAACAGAAAATTAAAAATAAAATTGTTAAGAGAAACCCAATAATTTGTGAAGGATACCATGCTGCGCGGATCAATGTTAGCATATATCGGCAATTTTTGTGAACAAATTTCTTCCGCGCTCGTGAATTAAATGAAATGAGCGTAGCGTCTGCATATGCGACTCGCAGTTGTGTGTGTGAGTGTTTGTGTGTGTGAAGTCCATGTATACAGAAAATCCATTTGCAGAGCAAGAAAGTAAAATTCATATAATAAATTTAAACCGATGGACATTAAAAATATCCGAAGGTTTGGTTGACTGAAGGAGCAAGCCAGGCTTATTTGCCACAAAGAAGCCGCTGCATGCATGGAATATTCCGCAGGTAGCTGTCTTACAGTCAAATCCAGCTTAAATCTAACTCTGTTGTCGTTTGCAGCGGTTCACTGGCCAACACATACATACAAACTTCAATAAATGCAAGTCGACTTGAAGTTGTGCAAGAACTATAAGGAGGAACGGAGGCCCGTCACCGCCATGGCAATGCCAGGGAGCAATTATTAGCGCCACATCCTGGCACTTATTCACATTGGATTCGTCCAAGTCGATTGCATCTGCACTCCTCGTGTCTTTCCTCGTTCATACACTGAGAACGGAAATGGAACGCTACTATTATCGTTGTGATGCCTTTTGGGTCATCTACTTGCTGAGCCTGATGCAGGGTGCTTTTGTCCATTGTACCCAAATGGCTGAGGCAACCGGCCAGCAGCCGCCTGCGGTTCTGGGAGCACATCAATTCCCCTCCAATGACATTGTTGCACAGTTCAGCCTCCCTGTGATAGCGGGCGGTCCGGGTGCTGGTATCAGCTACACTTCAACAGCGGCGAACTTTGCCAATCGCTCGAGTCCGAACTCCCCAGCAGGCACTGGCGTAGGGGGCGACGCCCAATCCAAAAACTATTTCACACACTTGAGCTTCGACTCCATGCGCAATGTGTTGTACGCGGGAGCCACCAATAAAATTCTCAAGCTGAACGAGAATCTACGCGTGCTGTCTGAAGCGGTGACAGGACCCAAGAATGATGCGCCTCAGTGCCACGCAGGCGGAGTTTGTCCAGATGACGTTGAGACGACGCTGGTCAACAACTACAATAAAATATTAGTGGTGAGCTATGCGCATAACGATGGGATCCTCATAGCATGTGGCAGCATTCGGCAAGGTGAGTCCGCAACTATATTTAAGAAAATTAGAGGAAACCTATCTAGAAGGTACAAACCATCTATCTGCTAAACTGTGGAAGATATGAGGCTTTTTTAAAATTGTGTGGTCGAAGGGGTCGTGGTGAAAATTGAAAATAAACTGATCTGCCTGCAAGTATAAGTAGTTTTTGTCCCACACAAGTCGAACCGCTATCTCTTACCATCTCTGAGATCTATGCGATCGTACGGACAGACAGACGGACATGGCTATATCGACTCGTCTGTTGATGCTGATCAGGAATATATTTGTAGTTTATGGGCCGGAGATGCTTCCTTCTGGCTGATACATACTGTCGCACAACTTCATGATCTCCCTTTTCCGAATTTCAATAAGAACAAGGTATAACAACTAGAGGAAAGTATTTAACAGTCAGAAGGTAAATCTCCGACCGCCTAAAGTATATATATACTTGATCAGCATCAACAGCCGAGTTGATAAAGCAATGTCCGTCTGACCGTCTTTCTGTTCGTACGAACAGATCTCAGAATTAGCTATCTCTTACCATCTCTGAGATCTGCGCGTTTGACGTGTATGGGACAAAAACTTCTTATACTTGCAGGTCGATCATGTTTATTTTTAATTTCAAAGGTCATATCTCCAACAGTTTAAAATGATAATTGTTTCATACCTTCTAGACATATTTAGTTATCAGGATTACTTATCGATCTAGTGCGGAATCAAAATTTATGCTGATCGTATAATTTCGTCGGTACAGAGTATGTTATAGTCGGACTTGACCGACGTTCTTTCTAGTTTTTATAAATCGGTAAATTAAATCATTCCCTTCTGAATCTGGGCAAATAACTGTAGTCTTTTTGTACATCCAGACAGACAGAGAAACAGGGATATTTTCATATTTTGATTAAGAGTATTTTCACTCTTAATCTTATAAACATACAAATTTTTCTTGAGCGAATGTTTTCGTTGGTACAGAGTATGTTTTAGACGTGCTAGACCGACTTTCTTTCCTGTTTTAGTAATTGCAATTGTACTTGAAACTAAGATTCTGCAATGATTATTTAAAATTGTAATTACTTTTACAATTATTTAAATAATTGTACCTGTAAATGGGGATTATTATTTTTTGAAAAGATGAATTATTTATGTAGTTGTGGGTAAAAATTACAAGAAGCGGACGATTTATATTATGGTGGTTTCATTCCGGCATTGAGTACGCTGGCAGTAAAGTTGAAGAGAATCTCTGACTCCACAGATCTCGTTATTTTCAAGAGTGTGGCGATTGTCAAGGAGCGATTTTACACAATTTTTTTACTTACTACAGAAGCGAACACTGCAATTACACAAGTTTACAAAGAAAGGAAACTTTCAACCGGAGAATATACCAAACGTTCCCAATGTATTGTTGGCTGATGAATTCAAATTAAAGGTCCGCTTTAACCCAGCACGTTAGGTTAAAGAGAAGTTTTGCATATCGAATGTTGAACTAGGTTTGTTAACATTTCTATGTACTGCAGCCACATTTTGAAAACGAATCAAACCGCTCTAGTTTCTACGTAATATACGTTGAATTCCAATTACGAAATATTAAAACCAAACCCAAAATTTTGTTCAGAATACTTCGATACCATTATCTTAATTTAAATATGAAAAATGAAAAATTTGCTTAGAAAATTAACTTTTTCAGCTAGTTTACATAATGCTTTAAATTTATCCGCTAATTGAACAAATTATTCATATGAATAATATTAGCTAGTTAAAGACCATTGTTCTGTTAATTTTACTACAGTTACACATTTTTTTTTATATCAACCCTCTTTTAGTAGCTATAAACTAAATTCTATTCCAATTAACGACTTATTTTGCCTCTTATACATACAATTTTCGTATTCAATTTGTTTAATCTATGAAAAATCAAAGTAAAATATCTTTATAATATCAACTCCTTGTTTCACCATATTTATATTGACACTTCCTAATTTTAATAGTAATTAAAAAGTGAAAAATCTGTATTATGCTGACGCTTAACTGTCTTCGAAAAATTAGTTTGCATTGTCGCCAAACACACGATAATGAGCATTCTTATAAGTATATATATTCTTCATCAGCATCAATAGCCGAGTCGATAAAGCTATATACGTCTGACCGTCTGTCTGTATTTATTTATTTATTAATAGTCGACAAACAAAGGATGTCAACAAATTTGTAAACACGTTTAATAAGGCTTACTTACTAAGGTTGCATAAAAAAGAAAGCCTAACAAAATTACAAAATAATCTAATAACGACTTCGACTCGGTGGGGGATTTTTATTTGCCGGTCCGGCCAGCTGTGCCCCGATTCACAGCCTGTTGTAGTCAGAGTCCATATTAGAGCTAACAAAACCATTTAACAAATATACAAGCTTGTTCGGTATTTCACTTACACTACCGACATCTAGTTCTCAGAGACTAGAAGACCTAGATCATCCAAATTTAAAATCTAGACTTCTATTCTCTGCACGCAGATCAGGTTTGTTTCAAATTTGTGCATCCCGCCCCCTCCCGCCCCAGCAATAAAATATGTATCCAACAATTTTAAAGATATAAGGTTCATATTTTGCAGTGTAGTGTTTTTATCCAATATCTACCATCACTGAAAATTTCATAAAGATCGCAAAATAAATGGCCGAGTTATACAGGTTATACAGAACGTTGCACTTATCTGAGCCGCATACGCTGTTTGCTTACAAAATGTTTAAATTAATTCTCTGTTAATTAACATAGGGAGAGATTATTAAACACTAATTCACCTGAGTAACGGGTATATCGAAGTCGGGCAGGGCCGACTATAACTTGCGGTCTCGTTTTAAATTGGAATTGGTTCCTTTATGCTTTTATTATTTAAAAATTCCCTTCAATGTGTCATAGAGGTGGCGAACTATCGATGGTCGACACCAACAGAAACCAGAATCCAGAAACTGTGTGTCCGTCCGTTAATATTTTTACATTTATGTTAACGCTCTGTTAGTTAACACAAGAGAAGGCTGTTAAACTTTTACTCCACTGAGTAACAGGTGTATAGAAAAGGTCGGGCAGGGCCGACTTAAATTTACGCTCTAGTTTTTAATTATGTTTGAAATCGAAGCATTATTTACTTATGTCTGTGTTGCAGGTGCTTGCGAGATTTACAGTCTGCCGAGATTTCCAAACACACCGCAATTTATTGCCGTTCCATTAGCTGCTAACGATGAGTACGCATCGACATACGCGTTCGTTGGACCAGCACGCTATTCATGGAAGGAAGAGGATATACTATATGTGGGCACCACCTTCACAAACGTTGGCGATTACCGGCATGATGTGCCGGCGATTTCGTCACGACGTCTGGACGATTTGAATTATGCAGAGTTTTCCATTCAGCAATCTATCATCAACATCGATGTGAAGTACAGGGATCACTTTCTGGTTGACTATGTGTATGGATTTAACTCGTCGGAATATTCATATTTCGTTCTGGTGCAGAAGAAATCCCATTTGGCCGAAGAGGCGGGCTATATTACTCGACTGGCACGTATATGCATCACAGATCCCAATTATGACAGTTACACAGAAATAACCATTCAGTGCACGGCCACCGACGACCATTCGGATTACAATATATTGCGTGACGCCAAGATTACTCACGCCAGCCAGAAGTTGGCCCAACAAATGGGCATCAAGCGAGATGATCATGTGCTTGTTACTATTTTTTCACCCTCTAAGGAGATAAGCGATCAGCCCGAGAATAGGTCCGCCATGTGCATCTATAGTTTGAAAGATATTGAGGATATATTCATTGAAAATATTCACATGTGCTTCAATGGCACTATTAAGGATCGAAATTTGGGCTATATATCCGGCACGATTAACGACGGCCGGTGCCCGACTCATGGATCTCTGGGTAACATTTACAACTTCTGCAACGTGGGACTGAAAATAAGTGGCGTTGCTCCAATCACTTCGCACGCCCTTTTCCATTTCGAGACATCGGTCACGTCGGTGACGGCCACCACAACGACGGATCATCAGCATTCGCTGGCATTCCTTGGTACCGCGGAGGGTACTATCAAAAAGGTTCTTCTCTCTGGCCAGAATCCTGGCGAATACGAAGAGATTGTAGTGGATGCTGGCAGCCGTATCTTGCCCAACACAATGATGTCACCGAAGAAGGATTTCCTTTATGTGCTCTCATTACGAAAAATCACTAAACTACGCATTGAGCACTGCTCTGTGTACACCAATTGCTCTGCATGTTTGGAGTCGCGCGATCCCTTCTGTGGTTGGTGTTCTCTTGAGAAGCGTTGTACGGTGCGGTCCACCTGCCAGCGGGATACTTCAGCATCGCGTTGGCTCTCATTGGGCAGCGGACAGCAGTGCATTGACTTCGAGTCCATAGTACCCGACAAAATCCCTATTAGCGAATTGACCCAGCTGCAACTCATCATACGCACGCTGCCGGAGCCGTTCAATGCCAAGTATCGTTGTGTCTTTGGCAATTCCACACCAATAGATGCTGAAATTCTAGAGCATGGGCTGGCCTGCGCAACGCCGCCCTTAGATCAAAGACCGACAATACCCAGTAACACGGATCACGTTCTAGTGCCACTAGCAGTGCGTAGCTCAGAAACGAACAAGGATTTTGTTTCGCGTTCATTTGCGTTCTTCGACTGTTCGCACCACATCAACTGTCAGGCCTGTGTGCGCAGCTCCTGGGGCTGCAACTGGTGCATTTTCGATAACAAGTGCGTGCACAAGTCAGAACAGTGCCGAAATATGGAGAACGCCATTAGCACTGCCGGCCAGTGCCCGCACTTAAAGCGGCAGCGCGAACCGATCCTCCTGCCCGTGCGGGTGCCCAAGGAAATTCGCCTGGAGATTGAAAATCTGCCAAAGCCGAAAAGTGCACACGCCGGCTTCCTGTGCACTATTCATATAGAAGCCGCCCAAATGCTATTGCCAGCACATATTGAGTCCAATAAGGTTGTTGTTTGCGAGAAGACGCCATATTTTTACGAGACAAATACGCACGAATACGAAGCAAAGGTGGACATTACCTGGAATCGTCAGCATTATGTGGACACCGCGAAGGTCATACTTTACAAGTGCGACGTGCTTGGGTCGCATCGGGAGCATGCCGATTGCAGTCTCTGCGTGACACGCGATCCCAAGTACCAATGTGCCTGGTGCGGCAACTCGTGTGTGTACAACGAGACTTGCGCTACCAGTGACAATGCTCCTAATGTTCTGGTTGGTGCGGGATCGTCTCTAGCCAACCAAGGTGAGTGTCCGCGTCCCAGGATTGATATTATTAAACCGCTATCTGGACCCGTCGAGGGTGGCACTCTGGTGACAATTGAGGGCAGCAATCTAGGTATACGCGAGGAGGACGTACGTGGGAAAATTTCAATAGGAACAGTGCCCTGTGAGCTAGTTAATTACCAGATATCGGTCAAGATAGAATGCCGCACCGGCGCAGCATTGCATGAGATGTCCGCTCCCATTAAGGTGGCCAACGATGCCGGCTTCACCGAATCCAGTGTACAGTTCCATTTCAAAGATGTGCAGCTATCGGGCCTGTATCCTACAGTTGGTCCAAAATCAGGAGGAACGCAACTTTCCCTGATGGGCAAGTACTTGAACATTGGGTCAAGTATTCGAGCTTTTCTCGATGAGTACGAGTGTCACATTAACGTAACACAAGCTTCGTCCTCGCGCGTTACATGCACCACGTCTGAGGCGACCCAACCTGAGCCCATTCGCTCACTGCGTCTAGTTGTGGATGGTGCAAACCGAACATTCACATGCAAAACTCCATCTACGGCGCAGCACCAACTAATAAGCACATCACGGACCCATTACGGTGCCCATCCATACCAGTATCAATATCACATGCCGCTGCCGCAACCATGCTCCATTTTCAACTACACACAGGATCCGCGTATTATGCAAATTAAACCGCTGCGCAGTTTTGTCAGTGGTGGTCGAATCCTGACTGTGCATGGCATGTACCTTGATTCCATACAGAAGCCTGAGTTGGAAGTCTTCTTTGACAATGAGCGGGTAAACAGAACTTCGTGCATAGTAATTAACTCCAGTCAGATGGAATGTCCATCTCCACCAGTAAATTTGAAGTTTCAGTCACTCAAAAATGCCATCAGAGCATCAGATCCGGATTTAGGATCACAATCTGGGTCTGAAAAGGGTCTGACAATATCAAATGAAATGAATGGACGAAAGCGAAAACGGGGTGCCCAGTTCAGTGACAATTTTCACATGTACACCACAGGTGGAACTGCCTCCACTTACTTTGCGGGTAATAACATGGATGTCACAGCCTTTGTGAAGGTGCACGAGACGCAACTTAATCTGCAGCTTAGTTTCGTGATGGACAATGTTCAGCTAGTGCGTGATTTAAACAAACATTTTCATGACATACGGAGCACGATCGTCTATTTAGCGGATCCCAAGTATCTGCCATTTCCAAACGATGGAGTCAAACTTTATAAGGGTGATACCTTGGTCATCGAAGGTGAGCTCTTAAACCTTGCCGCTGATGAGTACGACGTAAATGTTACCATCGGTACGGCGCAATGCAATATTACGGGCCTGGCGCTGACGCAACTTTTGTGTATCCCACCGGAACAGCAGCCACCATCAACGGACGAGAACGGAGTGGACCAGTCACCCGATTTGCCCTTGGTTGTTGTCAAAGTGGGTCGCAATCTGCGCTTTGTCATTGGTTACTTAAAGTATGATCTTAATAAGCCCTATGCGTTTTCGCATGCATTGCTTGGAATTATATTGACGGTGGCTGCGGTGGTTATACTGCTGGTTATTGTGCTCATTATTTTTCGTAGAAAGTCAACGCAAGCCGAGCGGGAGTACAAGCGCATCCAGATTCAAATGATCACGCTGGAAAGCAATGTGCGATCCGAGTGTAAACAGGCGTTTGCCGAGCTACAGACTGAACTAATGACTGACCTAACTGCAGACTTGGAAAGCTCGGGAATTCCTTCCTTGGACCATGTGAATTACATTATGAAGGTATTCTTCCCAGGCGTGTCAGACCACCCAATACTGAACTCGCCAAAAATGCGTGGAAATAGTCCGCACACAAACTACGATGCCGCCATGTTGCAGTTTGAGCAACTCATTGGGAACAAATACTTTCTGCTGATATTCATTGAGACTTTGGAGGCTCAGAGGTCGTCCTTTTCCATACGCGATCGCGTGAACGTCGCCTCACTGCTCATGATTGTGCTGATGAACAAAATGGAATACGCCACGGAAATTCTAAAATCGCTTTTGCTACGCCTCATTGACAAGTCGCTGGCCAGTAAGCATCCGCAGTTGATGCTGCGCCGAACTGAAAGCGTAGTGGAAAAAATGCTGACCAACTATCTGGCAATTTGCATGTACGATTATCTAAGGGAATACGCCGGATCCAGCCTATTTCTTCTTTTTAAAGCCATCAAACATCAAGTGGAGAAGGGCCTGGTGGATGCCATCACCAACGATGCCCGATACTCGCTTTCTGAAGAGCGTTTGCTGCACGAACAGGTCACACATTCCGTTGTCATATTGCACATTCTGCAAGATGATCTCGATGAAAAGGTGCAATGTCGCGTTAACGACTGGGACACCATTTCACAAGTAAAACTAAAAATACTTGACGCCATTTTCAAAAACACGCCGTTTTCAATGAGACCATCGGTGCACGAGGTAGACTTGGAATGGCGGCATGGTCGTGGCGGCCACCTAACATTACAGGATGAAGATCTCACCACTAAAACCATTAATGGCTGGAAACGGCTAAACACGCTGGCCCACTATGGAGTCAAGGAGTCGGCCGTAATGTCTCTTATCGCCAGGCAAAATGATAGCTATAATATACCGTATAGCAAGCATCAAGCACCATACCACAATTGTAAGTCACCCACTGCCCGTTGGCATTTAAGTACTCATCCTTTTTTATCCTATTTCTAACACCCACACATTTACATTGCAGTTTACTATATTAACAACTCACAGAGCCACATTATAATGAACAACGACATTGAGTCGGGCCTGCAGCAGCCCCGTATCTATCATTTAGTGAAACCCATTATACCTGATCACTACATGAACATTAAAAACTCGGCCATATCGGGAGCCAGTGCTTCCCAGACAGCGCACTGCGTTTCGAGTGGCAATGAGAGGGTGAATAAAACGATACCGGAAGTTTACTTAACTCGTCTACTTGCCACAAAGGGCACTATTCAAAAGTTTGTTGACGATTTCTTCGCCATTATTCTTACTGTTAACGAGGAACTGCCGCCGGCAGTGAAATGGCTGTTTGATCTGCTCGATGAGGCAGCCCGGCGACATAATATCGCCGACACCGACATCCTGCATGCATGGAAATCAAATAGTTTGCCCCTTCGCTTCTGGGTTAATTTTATAAAGAATCCGGACTTCATTTTTGACGTAAATAAGACTTACTGCGTGGACTCCTGCTTGAGTGTGATAGCTCAAACATTTATGGACGCCTGCTCAACAGCGGAGCATAGGCTAGGCAAGGACTCTCCGTCTAATAAATTGCTCTTCGCGAAAGTAAGTAGCCAGCACCCTGGAATACTGCCTGTAAAAAAATGAGTATCTACAGTAACAAGAATTTCTATTGCTTTCCACAGGATATTCCCAATTATAGAACAATGGTTAAGGAGTTTTATCGCGACGTGGCACGACTTCCGCAGATAAGTGACCAGGAGATGAGCACTGCCATGCAACAGCTGTCAGTGCAGCAAAGCGACGAGTTTGATACGATTGCTGCTCTGAAGGAACTGTACATATATATAACTAAATATAGAGAACAGGTGAGTTGCTTCTTTGGAAATACAGCAGTACGATGTTACATTCTGTCTTGGCACCCCTACAGGTTATGGACGCTCTTGAATCCGACATCAATTGCAGAAAAATGCACCTTTCCCGCAAACTGGAAAATGTTGCCTGCACACTCGACGGCGAGGATACGTCCAATTGCTGACAGGTACACCTTATATTAAGCTTATCGATTGCAGATAGTTTTTATGACCCCATGGGTCTGATCTTGGTCCTTGTGCGTAATTAATAACATATACACGAATATGCAAGTGCTATGACAAAAACTTTCTGAAAAGCACAAGTTGACATTGCCAACATAAATCGCATTTAATATCACAACCATGTCAAGTAAATCATAGAAGGAAGCTTACTTATTGTAATTGTATGCGAGTGGAGCGCGTTATTGTGTACGCATGCATTATATATGTCTGCCATCGGAACTGTGCTATCAGCCTTTCGTATTTGCGCGAAAGTATCGAATCAATTTGTATAAGTCGTGAGTCTCTGCCCCTTTAATTTGTCTCAACCACAAGCATAGTATTTTAAAACGTGTGATATGTATAATATTAGGGATTTTGAATAGTTCCACAAGTATTCTCGAACGGATCTTTTGAGACAGCGGGAGGACGCGTATTTTTATATGTATAAAATGGACTTCACAATAATTGTACTGTAGCTGTTAGTTTCTCCAAAGGAAGATTTCTCGATTCCTGGGTTCCCCAACCAACGTCACGCAAACGGACTCGCGCCATCAGCGTAACGAGGGCAATATTCTCCGCTTCCCGATTATCGATCAATTCAACGTTTATACATTAGCAGAATGGCATGCTGTAGATATATACACAATATATAAGACTTCATAGCAAACATTGCGTGACTTGAATTTTAGAATAAGACTTGGGCTTGCCCGTTTTTAGCTGTATTCACTTATTTAAGTAAGCGCCATTTTGTAAATTAAAATATTTCATTATAAGAATGCACACATAGTTTGACATACGCGTACTCGAAAATACGATTATTATTATTAAACACACAATTAATACAGAAATCTTAAGCTATCTATATCTAGGATTTTATAGTACATTTGTATACAGTCTATGTATATAAGAGAGAATAAGCGCACTAATAAAAATATTGTTTAACGTAATTAACGAATTTTCCCGAAATCGAAATATTTCAACTCAATCGAACGCAAACAAGTGCTCAATTGGGATCATCGTTGCCTTCCGTTGTTTTTGGGTATCGAATCGGCATCTATATACTAATTACTTTTAGGGTCAGCTTGCTTATGACTATGTTACTTCGTAAATCCCCTGTTTAAGTTTGTGACCGATAGCATAAATTATTTTGCCACACGGCTAGAAAACGGAATTTAATAATTTTTAACCCATTTGATTTCAAAATGCATTATTTTAGCCTTGCAGTTTTTATGTTGATGTACTTTTAATAATATATAGGCCTATTCCTGCTTTCACTTTTGACAAAACTTGTCTCAATCGTATATGGAACATGTGGTAAATTTTTATTTAAATTGAATTTTAAAGTTGGTATTTTTATACTTTTTACCAGGGGTATACAGAATATGTTAAGTTTGTGCAAAAGTATGTATGGAAGCATCTCCGATCCCATAAAGAATATATATTCTTGATCAGCATTAATAGCCGAGTCGATATAGCCATATCTGTCTGACCGTATGAACGCACTGATCTAAGGGATGGTAAGATAGAGGATAGAGGTTTGACGTGTATGGGAGAAAATCTTATACTTGCAGGCAGATCAAGATTATTTTTCATTTTGGCTTCGCACCCTCCCGCTCCCGCAGTTTGGAAAAAACGTTATACCTTTAATTCATTTAATTTAATAACTAACTTCTAGGCATATTTACTAATCAGCATTATCCGCAAAGGCATGGGAAAGATGGGATGAACGGATTTCGAGCTATGATTAATTTAATTTAATAACTAACTTCTAGGCATATTTACTAATCAGCATTATCCGCAAAGGCATGGGAAAGATGGGATGAACGGATTTCGAGCTATGATCAAAAGAACGTTCACTGCTTTTAGCTGCTACTGCAGCATTAAAATTTATGCTGAGCGTATAATATCGTTGGTACAGAGTATGTTATAGTCAGACTTGACCTGTTAAAATTGAAATTGTCCAGATGTTTGTAACGCATTGAAGGAAGCATTTCCGACCACATAAAGTATATTTTCTTGATCAGCATGACAAGCTGAGTCGATATAGCCATGTCCGTCTGTCCGTCTATTTCTAAGCTATCTCCTCCGTCAGTTTTAAAGCTTTGAACGAAGTCTTCTGGTACAAATACGCTGAGCATTTGTCTGAACCGGCAGGATCGGATGACTATAACATATAGCTGTCGAAAAACTAGTTCTAGTGAGAAAAACTTTCTGTTTTAATCGAACGTCTCCAAACTCCGTATTTATTTCAACGCCTCTCCCAAATTCGGTCGAAATCGGACATCAATACAGTATAGCTGCCATAGAAAAGTAAGGTTAGAAAAATAGTCTTATTAAGAAAAACTTTTTTGTTTTCCATGTAAACCTCTTTAAAATTGGCATATATTTACTGTATAAGCTTTTACACAATTTTTTAAAGTTTTGAAAAATCGAATGACTATAGGTTATAGCTGCCAAATGATGGATCGGACGATGGGATCGATGTGGATCTGACTGTGTTATAGGTCTAGGATGTAACGGTATTTTGCGGATAAGAGGGGGACGGGGGAATTTTCCAAATCTGAAACAAACTTGATTTGCGTACGGCATACATCCATCTTCATGCAAAAATTTGTGGCTCTATCTCTTATAGTCTCGGAGATCGACGCGTTCATACAGACAGACAGACGGACATGGCTATATCGACTCGGCTGTTCACGGTGATCAAGAATATAAATACTGTTACATACATTCGAACAACTTCATGATCCCCCTTTTCCCATTTTCAATGGGAACAGGGAATAAGCATAGTCAACTAATAAATAAATACGCAGTTTGGAGGCAAATGCAAAAATTGAAGACTACAATTGAAAACAAAAAAGTTTTCCTCACTAAAACTAGTTTTTCGAACGATTATTCCTATGACAGCTATATGCTGTAGTTATCCAGTCCTGCCAGTTCCTTCTTTGCGTCAAATATAACCTCTGTAGGGATATAAAAATAGAGAAAAGTTAATATTCAGATGTTTAGATACCAAGGGAATTCTTGGCCATTCGGCAGAATGCATAATCCCACCAATGAGAATGTGTAGGTATTAATGAATCAGTGCCGCTGGCGAAATTGACTTCACTTTAAGATTATATGTAAATTTATAGGATGAACATGCCCACGAGTGAAACGGAATCCATTTCTCAGAGGTAAGAATTGCAAAACATGATGTTTATTTGGGAAACCACCAAACATATTATGGAAACTATACTCATGGATGGATCGCGACTTTTGACGAATTTACCACCAGTTAGTTTTTCTGATTGCAAATTCATTAGAATTCGCGGTCCTTCGATATAAAATAGGATCAGAATTTTTCGTCTGCCTTACCTCATAACTCACATTTACCAGAAGACGAGGTCGTTTTTATACCCTGTTCCCATTGAAAATGGGAAAAAGGGGGATCATGAAGTTGTGCGAATGTATGTAACAGGGAGAAGGAAACATTTCCGACCCCATAAAGTATAGATATTCTTGATCAGCATGAACAGCCGAGTCGATATAGTCATGTCCGTCTGTCCGTCCGTCTGTCTGTCTGTATGAACGCGTCGATCTCAGAAGATCTCAGAAGGGGGATCATGAAGTTGTGCGAATGTATGTAACAGGGAGAAGGAAACATTTCCGACCCCATAAAGTATAGATATTCTTGATCAGCATGAACAGCCGAGTCGATATAGTCATGTCCGTCTGTCCGTCCGTCTGTCTGTCTGTATGAACGCGTCGATCTCAGAAACTATAAGAGATAGAGCCACAAATTTTTGCATGAAGGAAGACTTATGCTGTACGCAGATCAAGTTTGTTTCAGATTTGGAAAATTCCACCCCGTCCCCCTTTTATCCCCAAAAAACCAAGACCTCCTCTAGATATCCTTGATCAAAAAAAAACCGTCAGATCCACAATTTTCAAGTTAGAGCCTCGTGGTTGTTGTTGGTCAGGACTAGAAAAAAGTGTTGCCTACATTTGGGATGATAATTTTGTTACATTCATCTTAAATAATTAAAAAACAAGTAAATGAAAACAAATGAAAAGGGTATTTTGTGGTCGGGAAACTCGACTGCAGCGCCCTTACTTGTTTTTTTAAAAAGGTAGGGCAGCTTCGTCTCAATGGTTCTTAAATATTCCTTTATTGATACATTTTAGCATTAAAAAATAATAAAATAAAGATGCTTTTGATATGAAATGAGAAACAATTTTCAAAAACATGGTGGAAAAATTAAAATATAAATGAAAAGTGAATTTTTCTAATCAAAATCTGTGAATAAGGGGGCTGGCTACATCCTTGCCAGAGGAAGTTACAGGTTTGTATCAAATACAAATATATAAAATCAGGCATCGGCCTGATCCACGTGTACATTATTGCTCCCATTAAAACGAACATTTGCAAGGGTATACCCAATTCTTTCAATAGTGTGTGACACAAACATCGAGAAGGTTATCTAGTATATCATCCGAGCGACTAATCTCGGCACCACCATGTAGGTAATGAAACGGTTCATCGATGCTGTCCATGAATGGTCGGAAATTCGCGTAATCGCAATTGATGGTGATACTGCTGGCTTGCGTAGGACTGGACACAGAAGTTGTTATCAAAGTTACATCCGGATTTTTGTGGACATCGAAGTCGACGTC
This sequence comes from Lordiphosa andalusiaca, assembly GCA_035044965.1. Lineage (NCBI taxonomy): Eukaryota > Metazoa > Arthropoda > Insecta > Diptera > Drosophilidae > Lordiphosa > Lordiphosa andalusiaca. The sequence goes on along the minus strand of JAWNNM010002885.1, from coordinate 140,429 downwards.
ATCTGGAGTTGCCATTGGAGATGATATGGGAATATGCTCATTGGGTTGCGGAATGTCGTCTTCTTTGTTGATCTGTAACGAAAGTGGGATGTGAGGGAAGGTTGTCAACATTCAGCCGGAAATCTTTTACATACAATGCTGGCACATTCAAACTTGTCGGCGATCATGCAATTCAGACCGGTGGATTCGTCAACAATCCCAGTGGTGCTTATGATAATAGTGCCAAGGCCATATTGCTGCTGCAGGTAAATGTTCTCGCTGGAAATGGTTGTCATTGGCAACACATCTGAGCACAGGGCATGAGTTGTAGCATCATGCAACTGAGAACTAGGCACACTAGATAAAGAAAGACCCAAGCCCACCTCTGTTAGGGTAAAGGACTTCGGTGATGCCTCATGCTGCACTGATTCTTGAATTTCCGGGGAACATCTCCTGTAGCACACTTGCACACAATCCTGTTCCTGGTGGACTAGACGTGGCATCGTTGCGATTAGTGGCTGATCACACTCGCTGGTAAAGCTTTTCGAACGGGGTTCGGACTGCGTCGGAACCTGCGCCCATTGAGTTTTCGTTGTTTGACTCTGGTTCAGTTTAGCATGTGCCGACTTTCGGTTGCGGATGCGCTTTCTGTCACACTTTTTGGGATCCACACCCAACTCCCAGTAGCCGCCTTTCCCTTTCTCCTCACGCTTTCTGTTGCGAAAGCAGTGATGCAGCGATAAGTTATGCCGTATGGAGTTCTGAAGGATGAGAGTAACAGTTTGTGGATGATTGAGTAGATTTAATTATTTCAAGATAAGCAATTGTCTGCTTGTTCAAAATAGTTATAAATAAATAGTTATATTGTAATGTGCAAATTACAAACGGTCATTGAAAATCAACACGATGACGTCCTCGCATACTATTTTGAATTTATAGTTGTTTGTGGATGATTTTTGATGTTTAATTTTTTCATGTTTTATGTAAGATGGTTAACACGGCCCATATTTGGTATAGGTTAATATAGTTATCATCAAGGCTGCTAACCTTTACCATTCTCCAGGAGGTTTGCTCAGGGGGTCGAACCCATTGTTAAATCCAAAGTTCGGTTCGCGAAACGGTTCCTGAAACCACGTAATCGCTTGAACAAAAAAAATCTTTGACTTTTGATTTATAAGTACGTTAATAATTAAATTTATATACTTTTCTATTCATAGTTTTCATTACTTAAGTTATTGTAATGATCGAATCCGCTAACTGACATTTAACATACTTAACAAACAAGTTCTTAAATTGAAAAACAAACATAAGTTGATGGAGCAGCTGGTATGGTAATGGCAATATTATTTAAGCCTTCGTTTTTATGACCTTTTGTCGATTTAAATAATGCCAACTTTCAAAAGAATCTGTAATATCAATCACAGAATTTATATTTGATTTTTGTTTATTGATTCCTATCGATCTTATAAACTTATCTTCTTCGCAATCAGACATTGAGTCATTTATATTCGATCACATGGTTGTAATTGTGAATCCTGCAGCTTTAAATAAGTTTTATAAATTCAATTCAACTAATTTCACAGTACAGCTCTGGCTATTTGTATACCCTGTTCCCGTTTAAACTGTGAAAAGGGGGAACATGAAGTTGTGAAGGATTGTAACAGGGAAAAGGAAACATTTCCAGCCCTATAGAGTATGTATAGTTTTGATCAGCATCAACAGCCGAGTTGATATTGCCTTGTCCGTCTGACCGTCTGTCCGACTGTGCGACCGTCTTTCTGAATGAGCGATTCGACCTCGAGATAGAGCCACCAATTTTTGCATGAAGGTAGGTGTATTTCAAAAGCGTCCTTACTTGTTTCATATCAAATAGTGATAGTATTTATTTGACCTAGAGAAATATCGTAGGATTGGAGATCGTTTTGAATGATAGCAGTCAGATTTAGACTCGTACGCTGGACGTAGACATCTTTTATCGGCAGTGTGCAAATGTGAATCTCGTCATCTATTCCACCTGTTCAAGGTTTCATTCAAATGGTTTCTATACCCATGTATAATTTAGTAATCATATTGTATCCAGACACTTCACATGAATAATTGAAATCCAAAAGTAGATGTCCAATATCCCTGTATGTACCTTTAAAAGAAAATTACTTTAATTGATGAACCATCCTCGCTTTTCGAGAAAGTGGTCCGGGTGGGGGTTGAGGTTCGAGAAGTCAAAAATATAAGTTGCCTGGTTCATCGTCCGGTTTGCGATACTCAAAATACCCAAACCGTCCGGTTCCGGACCGGCTTGCAGCCTTGGTTATCAAACAAGATTAGGAAAGGGTCATGACGGGCTAATTTGATCAGCACAGTTGCAAAGACAAAGCTCTATAGGGTACGTTCCAGTTTAGTAGGCTTAGAATGAGTGACAACTTCACTAGCAACCAGTTTTTGGAGGAAAATCACACCGCGACTAGTCCTACGATCTTTTAGATCAAGTAGGCCAGTAAATCCTGATAGTAACCAAATGCACGAGCAATACTCTTGCGATGGGCAATCGGTTGGGTATGGATCTTTCAACTCCTTTAACCAACGGTTAATGAATCCAAACAAACTTTTACCTTAGACAAAGCTTGTGATCAAATAAAACTCCCAGATCCTGAACTGAGATAGTGCGGTCCAGAGTTCTTTGATCAAAAAAGTCGGTATGCAGAGTAAGCTTAGTACGGTAAAACGACATTATCTTACTTGCATTTTTCAGGATTAAGATAAAGCATATTAAGTTCAAGTTGAACTCATTTATACGAAAGAGGTACACAGTTTCCGCCAAAGGAATGGTGAAGATCGGATGAACGGTTGTCGAGTTATGATCAAAAGACAGTTCGCTGCTGCTGTGCAGTAGCAGAGCTGCTTTCAGCTGCTACTGCAGCATCAAAATTTATGCTGAGCGTATAATTTTATTGGTACAGAGTGTTATAGACGGTCTTGACAGACCTTCTTTCTTGTTTTTAAGTAAGTTATACAGTCTGTCATAAAAATATTTAAGCCCTCATTGAGACCTGTCCCCGAGTGTTCAAGACTCCATTAACCCTGCATAATTGGCTTTTTGAAAACATTGATAACTTCCAATAACATTCGGATAAAGACCTAAGCCATTGTTAGAAAGTGCGCACAATGGTTACTTCACTCATATCACATGCAAGCATCAAGTCAAGAAATCGGCCATTATTATTAGAGATGGGATTAGCTTGCTTAAATGACAGATCGGAAACCAAAGCAGTCGAATCGCCACAAACTGACCAAGAAATAGTGGACAGATCGAAATCGCCCAATACTATAAAAAGAACGTTATCACTGACCAACGAAGAAATTTTGCGGACAACTGCAGGTTGCTGTGAGTAATTACAAAATTCAGACCCAGGATGTATATAGCAGGAGCAGGTCACAAACAAGTTACAACCAGGAAGGGACATTTTTACAGATAGAAATTCAATGTTAAAACAGAGATAGTGAACGAACACAAATTAGGAAGTGTTAATGAAGTGTTCTACTTACATTCCACTTCTTGCGCACTCGGAAGAAAGCAAATTTCGATTCGATCCATGAACATATCTGCTGCAACGTGACCCGTCCATTTTCCAACATTGCCATTCCAATGATGTGCGAGTAATTGAAAGGTGGCTTTTCCATCACATCCGTCTCATACTTGGATGCCAACTTCTCGTATTCAACCATATCACTGAAAGCACACAATCTGATTAATACGGGCTGTTCAATATTGATTACGAATCGTAAATATTAGATATTTGACTACTATTATTTTAAATAAAAGCAAAAATTATTTCAAAAAACAAGTAAGGGCGCTGCAGTCGAGTTTCCCGACCACAAAATACCCTGTTCATTTGTTTTCATTTAATTGTTTTTGAATTTAACAACATTATCCCAAATGTATGCAACACTTTTTTCTAGTCCTGACCAACAAGTGGGGGGGTGCTCTTATCAGCTCAACTGTTTCGCTTATAGCTCCGGTGTTTTTTGTCCGATCTGATTGTAGAATAGATAGATATTGGGCCTAGCTTGATGTGTACTAAACCACGAGGCTCTAACTTGAAAATTGTGGATCTGACGGCTATTTAGGTCTAGGATTTCTAGAGGAGGTCTGGGTTTTTTGGGGATAAAAGGGGGACGGGGTGATTTTTTTCAAATCTGAAACAAACTTGATCTGCGTACAGCATAAATCTACCTTCGTGCAAAAATTTGTGGCTCTATCTCTTATAGTCTCTGAGATCGACGCGTTCATACAGACAGACAGACGGACGGACGGACAGACGGACATGGCTTTATCGACTCGGCTGTTCATGCTGATCAAGAATATATATACTTTATGGGGTCGGAAAATTTTCCTTCTCCCTGTTACATACATTCGCACAACTTCATGATCCCCCTTTTCCCATTTTCAATGGGAACAGGGTATAACAAGTAAGGTCACTGCAGTCGAGTTTCCCGACAACAAATTTCCCATTTGTTTTCATTTATTATATGAAGATGAAGTTGTGCGAATGTATGTAACATGGAAAAGGAAACATTTCCTACCCCATAAAGTATATATATTCTTGATCAGCATGAACAGCCGAGTCGATATAGCCATGTCCGTTTGTCCGTTCGTCTGTATGTATGAACTTGTCGATCTCAGAGACTATAAGAAAAGAGCCACAAATTTTTTCTTGAAGGTAGATGTGTGCCGTACACAGATTATAGTCCGTCCGTCCGTCTATCCGTCCGTCCGTCTATCTGAATAAACTTGTCGATCTCAGAGACTAAAAGTGATAGAGCCACAAATTTTTGTAGATGTGTGCCGTACACAGATCAAGTTTGTTTCAGATTTGGGAAATTCCTTCCCGTTCCCCCACTTATCGCCAAAAAACAGATCCTTGACTTAAAAAACCATCAGGCTCATTATTTAAAGTCTTTTCATGAAACATATGGAAGCCGGGTACATCCGACCTTGTCTTGCAGTCTCTTAACAAAGTGAAATGAGTTTCCAATACTAGGAACACCCTTTAATACCCAAATATGCTCTGAATTAATATTGGTCGCTTACCGTTTAATTTTGCTGATAAATATGTCGTACCGCTCAGCGGGAGTGGGGCGCTTGGTAGGTGCGGCTGCAGTAGTGCTTGATGGTTTCCTTAAGTCGGCCGCAGCCAACGATCTGGCAGCGTATCTTTTCGTCGGGACCAGCAACGTCTTTTGCTTCTGTTCAGGACTACGACTGGGACTTGCATTGGCCACAGTCTCGCCAATAACTAGATCCAAGCCTTGGGCTACATTTGTGTCCGTATCGTCTTCGGTGCTGGTGTCTATTGTTTTTGGCCACGTCAAGTTTTGGTTGCGCAAAAGCCAGTTGAGATTGGTCAGTTCACGCTCCTCGTCAGAGTCGTCAGTTTGTGTTTGTGGAGCATTGAGATCGACTCGTCGATATGGTTTCAGAGGAGCATCGCTGCCGTCGAATAACTTTCGCGAGCCTTGGGTTATCATTGTGCCAGTTCTGTGAGGACGTTGGGCGTAACAATAGACATAAAGCGTGTTAAACACATACAAATATTTATTCGTCGTACGTTTAAATACGCTTGCAGTTTCTTTAATTTATATTAAAGACTCGGAAAGAAAAAAGTGTACTATATATTAAAGTCGTGCAAATGTATGTAATCAATTAAATAGGCCAGTATGGTGCCAGGGATTTTTTACAATAGCCCAAGGCCGCTTAGTACGTCGTGGCTTTGGACTATTTGGTGGGTTTTCCTCCTTACGCCAGAATGTATGGTCTTTAACAAGCTTTTATTAGTGTCACCAGGATGTTGGTTTAACTGACATACTGACTCGTTTGGGCTCGATTATTGTATAAAAAAATCGAAAATAAAAACTGCGTTGAAAAATGCTGGTGATCCAAGCTGATCCCACCCTTATGTGCTCTTGGCAAAAAGAACACGTGGACTGGAATGAAAACGTCGGCGTCGATAATTCTGGATTTGTCCACTTAATAAACTTTTGGTCGTTGAGCTCACGTAGTTAACTCGATTGGCATGTCTCGCATTGAGATTCCAAAAACCTTAGTTATTAGTTAAGCTTTGAACCTGCAGAGGATGACTGATCGTAGCTTTTCTATAATCGAGGAGTTGCTAAACGTCTTCTTTGCTAGTCGTTTACCCTCCCAATTGATCTCGTTCTACACTATGGGTCATTTAAAATTCAGAGTTAAATTCGCGATTAAAAATAAAAAAAATATATATTTTAAGCTTCCTTCAGTGATAAACTAGTCGTTCACCTGCCCTCCAGATATCTGCTTGAAAAACTTCATGTTTAAGGGTAATACATAATAATTCTCTATGAAGCAAAGTAGTAAAATATTTAATGTGGAATGTGGAAATCGCTCATCTATCGGCTCTGCCTGTGACCAACTCAAAGATTACACGCTCGCTTCGGTGCCTTAAATGGTAAAAAAAAAGTTTAAAATAAAAAATTATAATCAATGGCTAAATTTTGAAGTTGAAAACCAAAAAACAAACTCAGTCAAGACTATCTGATACTCTGTACTAACGAAATTGTACGCTCTGCAAATATTTTGATGCGGCAGCAGCAGCTGAAAGCAGGCCCAACAACTTAAATTTTTTATATCCATGGAACTTGTTAAACTCTATGGTTAAACTCTTTTGATGGAAAATCTCTGGATGTTGACATAGTAATTGTTATTAACATTCAAGCGAGTAAAACGAAAATGTTCGTCCAGCTTAAATGGCTATGTAAAATGTAAAAAAGGCCAGTTCTTAAATAAATATTTGTTCTTTGTAACCACATCGGAATGGCCTTTCCATTCCATTCCAGCATTGAACGAATAAACAAAAACAACTTTCCACACCCGTCATTGGTTCTCGTCGTGTCAGCACGAATGGAGGGGGTGTCTGGGCAACGTTGGCAGGATTGGCTCCCGCATGGATTTGGGGGGGGCAGCTTTTTGGAAGAGAGCTGTAAGAGGTGGTAGAGAGTTTCACAACCGCCATTTTGAAAACGTACTTCTTACGTTTTTGCCGATTGGCCGCTAATGGCGAAATTCTTGTCTAGTCTAGAAACTGCCCTTTCTGAGTTGAACTGTTCTGTCATTAGAGAAATGTTTGGGGACTGAATAAGGGGGCAAAGTGTATTTCGTGAAATAAAGTCTAGGTTAGACCTGAAATCCCTGCCATATATATTTAAAGTTTTAAAGTTTAATTCTAAAAGTCGTAATGAAATCGGAATATTACATTTCATTGATTTCATGCATACCACGCCGCATTTTGCTATTCAACAAAGGGGAAAAAAATGTATATCATAAATGTATTGGTTTTGAGCACGAACTTGAAACGAAACTTTACCCGCTGGACTGTCCGCCGAATGCTACACGCAGCGGCTAAACTGAGTAAAACCTCTCAGTCCGATGTTAGAAATGGTGAAAATTTGCCTAAGAACGGTGAGGTCGACAGTTCAAACCACACTGGAGGCACATATTTTGATTTTTATTTGCGCTTCGGTCTCAAATTCCAATTTTGAATACCTTTGCAAAGGGTATTTTAATTTTGACCAGAAGTTTGCAACGCATAGAAATATTCATCTCCGACCCCATAAACTATATATAATATATTCTTGTCTGTCCGTCTGTCTGTCTGTTTCTACGCAAACTAGTCTTTCAGTTTTGAAGCTATCAAGCTGGAACAGAGTCTTCTTTTTGCTACACGCTACTATTATGTCGCAACCGACCGGATCGGATAACTATATATCTTAGCTCCCATAGGAACAATCAGTCGGAAAACTAGTTTTAGTGGGCCAAATTTTTTCTCTTCTATGGAAACGTCTCCAAACTTCGTATTCATAGCTTTTCTATGCATTTTTATACTCTGTAACTTAGGTACATATTATAAGTTTGTGCAAAAGAATGTAACAGCCAGAAGGAAGCATCTCCGACCCCATAAAGTATATATATTCTTGATCAGCAAGATGTCTGCCCGTCTGTCTGTCCGTATGAACGCACAGATTTCAGAGATGATAAGAGATAGACGTTTGACTTGTAAGGGACATATGCTTTTTATGTCTGCTGGCAGATCAAGTTCATTTTCAATATTGGCCACGCCCCTCCCGCCTCCGGAATTTAGAAAAAACGTCATACATCCCACAGTTTTAAAGATAGATGATTTGTTGCTTCTCGAGATATTTAGTAAAGAGGATAACTTATCGATCCGCCAACGGAATGGTGGAGATCGGATGAATGGTGGTTTTTTCTGAGCGTATAATTTCGTTGGTACAGTGTATGTTATAGTCGGGCTTGACCGACTTTCTTTCATGTTAAAATTCTGCCAAGTATGATAAAAATCTGACAACTTTATTGTACAGCTGCCATACACAAGAAAAATCTTAAAAACAGTCTTAGTTAGAATAACTTCAGTGTTTTTAATGGTAGCATCCTGAAATTTGGTTTGTTTTACATTCCTTTTAATAAGACAAAGACTTTCTAAAATTACTTTCTAATTAGAAAAACATTTTCTGGATTTAAGAAAAACATTTCTAGACTTTAGAAAAAAATCTTTTCTAACAATTCGATAGAAAAGGGAGGTGAAGGAGAGGGGGAATAGACAGTAGAGGAAGACTGCACCAAGATAACATTTTCTTTCTGTTGGTTCACTAAAGTCTTCTTTCTGAAAATCACGTTTATTATAGTAATTAGTAATTATTATTGTATTTTCTAACTTTACCTTGCCTGGGACTTAAACTCGGGGACCTCGGAGAAACTTCCACATGAAAGTCATCTTATCGCATTCGATTACCAAATACGCAGTAAAATGTAAAATACTCAGCTGCCTCTTTGATATTTCGAAATCAGAGAATTGCAAGCGGTGCCTCATTATATTTTTCTAAATTTTAGGGCGATTTTCTTCAGTAAATTTTCTATATTTTAGGGCGAATTTTTCAGCTGCACTTTTATATTCGGAAAGCAGGGCATTCGATCTTGAGAATTGGCAAGCGGTGTCTCTTTATATTTTTCCAAATTATAGGACGATTTTTTACATCAATTTTTGTTTATTTTAAGACAATTTCTAAATTTAAGAAATGTTCTCTTCTAAATCAAGGGCGTTTAGCTAACATTATGGGTGTGGCCCTATTTCATTCCCCAATTTTTTAGAAGAACATCTAGAAAAAAATTTCACTAAATTTCTAAATTTTTAGAAATTGTTTACTAAAAAATTCAGTTTTCTGGTGGATTTCTAAATTTAAGAAATTAAGCAAAAATCTAAAAACTAGAATATAATTACACCCCAACAGTTTTTAGCAACATATTTTTTAGTTGAAGCTTCACAGAGTACTGAAAGGGGCTTTTGAGATTTTCAATCTCATTTAATGTTTTCTAATCCTTTTTTTCAAGATTGAGATCCATGCGTGCTTCCGCGTAGTTATTGCATTTTTTAATTTAGGGAATAGACACGCTTTGTTACGGAGCTATTCTAGGTGACAGGAGATGCGTTTTTATATGAGTCATTCGGTGTAGAGAATTCGCAAATTAGCCCTTCCCGCATATCTTTAGAAACACAATTTTTCTTTCCGGTTACACAAATATTAAAATCCATTCGCACAAAATTGGATTACATACCAAGAGACAACTTCTCTTTTATTACAACTGCTTGATTAGCAGGAAATTATTATTCTCGATTTGTGCTGCTAAAATACTTATATTTAACCGTTCCGGGCGAGCTGTTTGAAATAGACTGCAGGTCGATTCAACGCCTTTGCACCTGTACCTTTAGCTTTGGTCAACAGGCCAACAGCAACCCCAGTTTCGTTCGAAATATCGAGCAAAATTGGTAGGCGGCAGAGTTTGGTAGTACTAGCAGAATTGGTCACATGAAGTAGAGTTGGACGGTGCGACACTCAATTTGGGCTTGAGCTGGGAAACGCACACTCAACTGGAAGGGCCCACAATATATATCACATCTAGAAGAGAGAGTGAGAGAGTGCGCCATTTCCTTCACCCTGGCCAACTGTCCAGAGACGTCATATCCTAGCCGACGACCAACGACCGACCATCGACCAGTGTCCATGTAAACTAGCGATGTGCCGATGGCCTTAAAAGCAACCCCATTTCAACCCGTACTCGTTTCGTGCTGGACATTAGGCAACCGTTTGGCTAGTGCTAGCACCTGTCGTTCCACCCCCTCCCAAACGTTCTCTGAGCAGCATATTTGTAAGGGGTGGCCCGTTGGCTGAATATGTAATCACCTGAGCCTTTGTATGCGAACAAGTACAGTAGTTGACTTAGGTAGTAGGACACGGGCATAGTCCACTATATATTGATGAAGCTCATCCAGTTCACTTGAATGATCTCAGTCCGATGCCATCAAAGCTCCACTGTTTCGTTAAAACTTTAGAATTGGCTTTTTCAACTCAAAACGTCTTTGTGAAGTAAACGTCATTATTCCATCAGGGCTATAGTTAAATGCATATAAGTATGTATATTTATTTCCGTTCACACTTACAAACAAAACAACTTGGCACATTAGTAGATTATCCAATTTCTTAATTAGGGTTCAATAAATACAAGAGACTTTCTTAACGGTTTATTCTATTATGTACATCAGCAGTTCACGTTTTCATTTCATATCGCTTCGATGAAAAATCGTGCTTTTTCGCATAAAAAAATGGATTTGCTATCAAATGTACTAACAAATTATAATTAATCTAATATAATGTGTATAAATGCATTTGGCTAAGCTTAGTAGGATAATTTATGATTTCTTTAATAAAATATTGGCCCGCACAGGCGATTAAAATGCTGTGCGTTTATCTATGCTCGAGACTGGCCTAGCTTTTGTTGGTCTACCTAAGTATTTACACGTTCTACTGAATCCCGGCTTTGTCGTGGTCTGTCCTCGGTATTTAAATGGAGTCAAATCCGGATAAGTCGCTCTCCATCTGGGCAACAACGATTATTAGAAATCAATGATATGACATGATGACTCATATAGTCAAGAAACCACTCACCTTGTCTGGCTTGTAAAGGTGCGTGTGCGGCAGTAGAAATGTGGAGCCCAAATCTCTCTCGGCCATGGTATTTGCTTCCTAGAAAAAATAAACATAGATGGGCGAGTATAAAAGTGAATTGATGAGTCTTACGCTGTCCTACAACCTACGTTGTCAAAATTCTCTCTCGAGAAACAAGTAAAACCAACAATTTTTATCAAGGACCCTAATTATAATGAATTCTATTATAAAAATTAAACTTATGATTATTTTTGATTTTTAATTTAATTCTTAAAATATAATTATTAAATTGGATTTTTAAAATAATTCTCAGTAAAAATAATTATAAATATTACTCAAAGGTCGATTACTACTGATTAATAAGAAATTTATGCTTTTTTGATGCATATCCCTAGTAAGTGAATTAAGTCGAACCAATAAAACCCATAGCCAAGTTTAAATGAAATTCGGTTTTTAAAAAATTTACTGATTATTTTTGATTTTTATTCATTTTACTCAAGAAATAATCATTAATCGATAATAATCGATAGAGCATAGAATAAAAATATATTGTTCCCATTAAAAAGAGAAAATGGGGGATCATGAAGTAGTGAGAATATATGTAACAGGGAGAAGGAAACATTTCCGACCCCATAAAATATATATTCTTGATCAGCACGAACAGCCGAGTCGATAAAGCCATGTCCATCTGTCCGTCCGTCTGTCAGTATGAACGCGTCGATCTCACAGACTATAAGAGATAGAGCCACCGATTTTTGCATCAGATCAAATTTGATTCAGATATGGAAACCGGGGTAAAAAACCAGGGACCGTAAATAATGATTATTTGTAGATTTTTCATCCTCAAAAATCATCAACTTGGAGTACCCGCATGAAAAAACGTATCATAATAAAATACGGTTGAATTTCGCTATTCTAATCATTTCCACAATGATTTTTATTTCTTGATTTTTATTTTATTGCGCAATCAATAACTATTATTTTTTGAGTAAAATGAATAAAAATCTAAATTAATCATTAATTTTTAAAAATCCGGAATTTTATTTGAATTTTCAAACTTGGTTTTACTGGTTAGACTTGATTTACTTACTTTGGATATGCATCAATCTTGCCAAAATTTCTTAAACACTTATGTTAATCGACATTTGAGTAATATTTATAATAATTATTTCTGAGTTTTATTTTAAAAATCAAATATAATTATTATTTTTTGAGTTTTAAAATGAAAATCAAAAATAATCATTAAAGTTTGATTTTTATAACAGAACTCATAATGATTACGGTCCCTGAAAAAAAACGGTTACATTCAAATTTAAAAACAATTAAATGAAAACAAATGAACAGGGTATTTTGTAGTCGGGGCACTCGGCTGCAGCTCCCTTAATTTCATAGAGGCTCAATTTTCGCAATACTTAGAGATATCTAATTAGTATAGTCCGGATATATAATATATGCCAAAAATAGAGGAAAGCTAACTTTGGCACGTTTTCTAACTAATTTTAAGGACATATCCACTAAATGCAAACAAGTTTTTCCCAATAAGACTACTTTTCTGACACTACTTTTGTATGACAGCTATATTACAAAGATTTCCGATGTCGACCAAATTTGGCAGAATTATGGAGAAGCATTAAAAACTAGTAAATACAGAGTTTGGATTGCATTTTCTTACTAGAACTAGTTTTTCGACCGATCGTTCCTATGGCAGCTATATGTTATAGTCATAAGATCCGGCCGGTTCCGACTAATATGCAGCGTATTTGGACCAGAAGACTTCGGCAAAATTTGGTGGCTATAGCTTTAATACTGACGGAGGACATAGCATAGAAACAGACGGACAGACGGACATGGCTATATCGACTCAGCTCGTCATGCTGATCAAGAATATTAATACTTTATGTGGTCGGAAATGATTCCTTCTACGCGTTACAAACATCTGGACAATTTCAATATACCCTCTGCAAGGGTATAACAATAGAGGAAAGCTAACTTCGGCTCGGTCGAAGTTTGTATACGCTTGCAGCACGATATCTAACTAAATTTAAGGACATATCCACTGAAAACAGCCAAGTTTTTCCCAATAAGACTACTTTTCTGAGTCTACTTTTTTATGACTGCTATACTATATAGAGGCAGGTGATTTTCAAAATCTGAAACATTGATCTGCCTACGGTATACATTTACCTTCATGCAAAAATTTGTGGCTCTATATCTCATAGTCTCTGAGATCAACGCGTTTATACACACGGACGGCCGGACATGGCTATATTGACTCGGCTGTTCGTGCTGATCAAGAATATATATACTTTACATGATCCCCCTTTTCCCATTCTTAATGGGAACAGGGAATAAAAAAACGCCTTTCGAGTTATTTAATATGAACTATAAATCAAATTACGTTGGTATAGCTGATCTACATTCGATTTCAAAGTGAGCTATTCGCCATCGAAACCCGGAAAAAATACAAGACGTTCCTAAGTGAAAAATTTTTAGAACATTAAGTTTACACATTATAGGCTTCAAAAAATAGTTAAGCTTAAATGTAAACAAGTTTCAACAAAATCTAATGGTAATTGAAAAGTTGAACTATTCAAATCAAGTAATTGTTTCTAGCTTGAAAAACTTCGTTATTCAACAATAAATTTTTTGTATTCAAGCGACGAATGATTAAAAACACTAATCAGCACTCCCAGCTTAACTTACGCTATCGATTTTTGCTTTGTGTAGTTACCTCGTTTGTATGGCTTTCGGCTTGCAAGTCGAAGTTCGAATTCATAGATTTTGTAACGGCCTGAACTGTTGTTTCGTCATAGGAGCGCGCCCCATGTGATCCATTTGCATCCAATGTGTCTGCTGTGGTCCCGGAGCCGGAACCTACGACATGATCGCTAACGATTGCTGACACTTCAAAGCCCGCAGAAACTAACGCACTAATGGGCACCGTGCAGTCCTTGGAAGAGGGCCCCAGACTCAATCCAGTTGCCATCTTCAGCTGCTTTGACTTGTCGGTAAACGTGGAAAAGTCCGCTTGACTTGCGAAGGGAGACTCTAGGTTATTGCTTTGCCTCGCCATGGCGATTTGGTGGTGTTGCATCATCTGGGAGTGTTGAAATACAGAGGGGTGGTAGTATTTGGCACGTGGTATCATAAAAGTCAGTGATCGATCTGCCTGCTCCGGATCCACTACCACCTGACCAGCTGAAAGCATCGAGTGAGTGGCGGTGTGTGGCTGCTCTGCAGCTGTTTCTCTTGGGTGAAGGGCGTCATATTTGTTCCGCAAGGACTTGTTCTTGTATTTGTATATAGGCTCGGTTTTTTCTTTTCTCGCATTGCCTTCATTAGACTCCTGAAAAGGGGGGGTGGGACAGTAGGATAAACAATGTGAGAAGCCTAGTCGGTTTAATACTTGGGACAACCCCTGCCTTACCTTGTGCAAATAGGACGCAGAACTGTGACTGGACTCACTGTTGGAGTCATTTAAAATGGCATGCTTGTCCATGCTAGATCTCTCGATTAGGGAGGCCGATAGTCGAGACTTCTTGCCAGATGAGGACAGCATACTGGGGTGTATGGTCGATGCTGTAATAAATATGGGGCTGCTTGTGTTGCCGCCATAGTTCCTTCGCCTTATGTACACCAGAAGGATGCAAAACAGCAGCAAAATGAGCAGCACGGTGCCGATGGCAATGAGACAGATAAGAAGAATCTTAAGATTCAATTGACATGTTGCTCCCGCATGCCATGCAAAGCACTTGCACACCGTGGTCGCTGTCTCATTCCGTTTTACGTTTCCCGCTGGCGTCGGTATGCATTTGCCATGGTAGTTGCATTTATCGCAACCAATAATATTGTCTGAGCACTGGCGACCCGAATAAACGGCGTTCTCGGATACATCTATGAAGCCATCGTTGCAGCTGCAGGTGTAGCTGCCCACTAAGTTGAAGCAGTGGGCGTTGTCTGAGCAATCGTTGAACTCTGCGTGGCTGCACTCGTCAAAGTCTGAAATAAATAAGATGGGTGGTTGGCCACTATCATCTGATTCTGCCGCATGGCGGCACACTGCTCTTACCCTTGATGGCCAATAAGTTGATGCCCTTCTTTGAGGTATACAGCTCGGTGCCGCCTATGCTAAAGTTGCTTTGGCGCAGATACTTCTTGAAAACGTTCTCCAGTCGTCTTTCGTCACTGTTCTCCGATAGCTGTAGCAGAAACCCACCAACTACGGCCTCGTCCTGGTCGGGGGAGAAGCTTCGTAGTTGCACCCCATGGTACACATCCCGAAAGTCCGACTGCATTATCATGCGATCGACTGCGTCCAG
Organism: Lordiphosa andalusiaca; assembly: GCA_035044965.1. Taxonomy (NCBI): domain Eukaryota; kingdom Metazoa; phylum Arthropoda; class Insecta; order Diptera; family Drosophilidae; genus Lordiphosa; species Lordiphosa andalusiaca. The sequence continues at coordinate 125,082 of JAWNNM010002885.1, read as the reverse complement.
AATTATGGAGCTGAGGTGGCGATATTCAGTGGATGAGTTACTTTTGAGTGTATCGCTGAACTTGAGCACATAATTTCCCACTCGACTTGTTTCGATTTGCAGTTCATAGGTGTAGGTAGCTGGAATGCAAACAATTATACGTGAGGAATGAACACAGTGGGACACAATTTTAGGTGAGACATACGCTTGCACGGACGGTCCGGGAACATGCGAGCAAAGCCCGGTCGACAGTCGCAGTGGCTTTCAGTTTCGGATCCAAAAGTGAGGGTGATGCATATTTCGTTTTTGTTTGACTTACAAGCGGGAGCGCAAGCGCTGTTGTGGGCGGTACTGGCGTTTCTCACGTAGTGCGTTTTGGGCGATGTTTCAATCAAAACACCACCTAAAAGCACACTGTTGGAGTCGATGGCAGGAAGGATCTCCTCATCTCTAGCTGCGTTTTCAAAAGCCACGTCAGTTTCGTAGTCTGGGAGAATATCTGGATAGAAGCCTATGCTGTCTATGCCATCGGTTGTTTTAATTAGATTTTCGTTCGTGTGATAAGTATTCTTTGTGTTCGGTCTCAGATGGTGCACATCTATAGTGGCCTTACCAATTGGTTCGATTACCGCTTGTACAGCTTGCTTAGGTGGATTACTTTTAAGCAATGATGTGGGTACGATCGTTGTGATTGGACTTAGTGAGGGAGCCATGGTTGATTTTAGAGGCTGGTTTCTGTTACTATTTACACGAGTTTTCGTCACTTTACTGCGAGACTCCAATGGGGGACTGTGTATCGATGGTTGAATGACCATTTCAGTGACCTTGGGTATGCTGCTGCGATGAGAAAGCGTTGGCAATGCCACAGTTTTTATGGTCGGAGACAGTCGCAGGCTTTCTGTCTTATGCACTATCGATTTTGGAAAATCGCTTTGGTTAGTCGAAGAATTAATTCGGTTACTGCCAACTGCACTAGTCGACATATCGACTACTCCTGACTCTGAGGATTCTAATGCAATTTGGTTTGGACTAGACAGCACACTTTTGATTGGATCAATTGGCTTAGATGGTGGAAGGATAGTAATTGAGTCATTTGCTTTAAGTCTCTTCGTGCTGGTTGGTCTCAAAACTGCAATGGAACTTTGCGGTTTGTAAGAATGGACACCGGTTGCAAATAGCATTGAGTTGTTCTTAATTTTTTCAGTTGAGCCAAGGCTGGACTCTGGGATTTCCGAGGGTTCCAGTTTGTCGATATTCCCTTTTGGTGTTTGCAACCAACTATGTCTGGGCCTGCTTGCGCTGATGGTTGAGAATTGTCTTGTTTGTGGTGGTCTTGCTAAGCTTCGACTGGGACTGGACTTCATTGGAAAATCGTGGTAGTCTGGCGAAGTGGAAGTTGAGAGTGGCCTTGAAATTGTAGAATATGTGTTGGAATCGGTAGACGTATCTGACGGTACCGTTGGCTGCAGTCCAAAAACATATTTGGCTGTTGACTTTAGTGTGAGCGAGTTTAAAAAAGGCTTAGGTGCTGGAGGCAACAAATGTGTGGCAAAATTCGAATTACTTGCTGTGGGTAACTCCGAAGCAACACCATTAGTTCCCACAGTTTCCGTTTGGCTACCCTCTATCATAGATTCTGTGAATGGTCGCAAGTGAAAGTGCTCGCCTTTGGCCACAAATATCTTATGAGCATTGCTTTGACTCATTAGAGCGGTTTTATTGTGTGAATCAGTCAGATTTCTGGCCATAAATGGTTTTCCCTGGTAGCCATCGTTGCCCTTAATTACAGATAACCAATAGTTGCCAGGTGAATTGTGTTTGTCCGCATCGCGGTCCATAGATTGTGGGATTATGGAGCTCAAATTAGACAAGTGCAGGGCATGGGAAGTAGAGGCTGCCTTTTGGTCCAGCTCCGTGGTAAATGCTTCGTTGTTCTTATGAAGCTCTTGAATTTGCATAAATTCGTCTATGTTTCTGTCATTGTGAATAGCTGGGGACTGAATTCGCTGAGTCTTTTTTGAATCTGCTGCTGATAGATCTACAAATTTATCATCAGGGCTACCTGGAGAATGACTCCAATTCATTTTAATGCCAGGTCGGCCAGCCAACCCATAAGATGATGAGTCCAAGTCATGTAGAACGTTCTGATTCCTTTTTTTTAATGTGCCGCCGGCAGCATAACCGGAGCTAGAGTAGTAGGCGGAAGTTAAGTGTGGCTGGTCACTTGGCACCATAACTACTCTGTTATTTTGCGGTGTCAGGCGCACTTCCACGTTGGCTTCGTTTAGTGGTATTTTAATCAAAGGCATGGGTAAATGGGCCACGTGGCCCTGCACTGCTGTGGGATTTGGAAAATTTTCCGACTCCTTTTTAAACGTCAGTGGTGGAGCGTGCATTTTAACGGTATGGCTGAGCACATCCTTTTTTAGGAGTGCCGAGAAGGTGGATGCAGCTGGAAGCGATCGATATGTCACAGTTGGCTTAAGCTGCAGCGGCTTGTAGTAATAGTGATTGCTACCCAATGTGGGATAACTAGTTACCGCTGGCAGGCTAGTGCTGAATATCTGGGGAATGTGCCTGATCTCCAAAATCTCGTTGTTGCTCAATTCCGAGTTTAGGTTGGCGATTTGTGGCGACCCATAGATATGGTTCCCATAGCCGCTAAGGATGTCCTTCTGCTTCTGGGGAGGAAAGCGCAATCTAAAGTTGTGTGCTGACACCGGTACCGGAATGGGTGGGGATGGAGAAAGCAAGGGCATTGGATGTCGCAGCGGATATTTTGAAGGTTGGCTTGGGGACACCGAATGCGAGTTCAGTGTGGGCGGAGGCGGCTTAAGTATATGGTCATAATTATCCACAGCCCCTCTATTAGAGTTTACATTGATGTGGTTGTTGGAGGCCGTGACCAGCGGTATGGGATATGGGCGGGCCTGTACTTGAGGCGGCGGCAGTAGCAGCGGAATGCTGGGATGCGACATTTTCTTCTTAAGCGGCGCTGCGCTATGGTGGATGTTATGAGAAAAGGCTAACGAGGCATTCCCCTCTTCACTTCGAAAATCAATGCCACTTGGCCTGCCAATAATAACATCAGCATTTGCAGTTATAATCTCGCCCGGTCGAATTGAAATGCCATTGTTTAGCAATGACGCCTGATATGTTTCTGCACTGCTCAGAGAGTGCCGATAATAGGAAACATTCTTCGATGCCTGCAGCAGCCAGTTATCGTCACCTGCTAGGCTCGGCAGCTCCAGAGGCGGATGTATGTGTAGACTATGCGCCGTCAGCTTATTCACACCGCCACTGGCGCTGGTCTGGGAGTAGCTCTCGATGGGGGACTTGGTGCTACCGATTTTTCCATTTCCGTTTGTCTGAAGAGGTATATAAACGGGCCCCTCAGCATTGGACAGCGTGGTTTCATTTTTCCTTGCACTGCTTTCACTGCCCATTGGTACTGGCGTTTGTCCAGTGGGTTCTGGGAAAGGCCTTTTCACCAGGTTTTTCTGCAGCAAGTCAGCCATGGCATTTAGCATGGGACGGAGTCGTTTCAAGTCAAAGTTTCCTATTAGCTGCTGAACTGGCCCCGACTGGGTCAATGGCTTAAACTCTTGATAGGGCTTGATGTATACGTCCTTGTTCTCGGATTCGGATAAGCTTAGGTCAACTGGTATTGCGGAGGCCGTATGATTTTGAGTCAAATCGTTGAGCACTTGGGTCTTTTTTACTGCGCTTTTTATTAGAACGGAGCTCGGTCTTAGGTTAAGTGGCAATGTCGGCTCACTGTTTTTCGATTTCGAGTCCACTGGAGCTGTGAAAGTGACAGCAGTCTTCGTGGGTGAGTCTCTTAAAATCTTTACTGCTGTCACTTGTAGAGTTTGTCCGCCCAAAAGTGTGGCCATTGTCACAAACACTTTTCCCTTTTTTTGCACTAATTCTGTGCGAAACTTGGAAATTAGCTCCGGTCTTAGTAGTGAACTGGCCACAGTGTCGGTGACGATATTTTCTATTACCCGTGTATGGATTGACGAAGACAGTTCGGCGATGTCGTTTCCTGTCATCGATGTTGCAGCTAGAATTGAACCAAGTCCAGCCTGATTACTATCCACTAAAGTAGTGTAAAATGTGAATGTCGTTAGAAACGTTTTTGTGGCATAAATATGAAGGTCGTGGGGTTCATCTCTCGTCACAGCTGTGTGAGTAGCAGCAGCATCATTTCGATTGGGGCTAGAACTCAAAGCCAATGCTCCGCGAGCTGGTAGTGATTCCGTAATGATCACCTGAGTGAGAATATTCTCGGTAGATACAATCCTTGGCGAATCGGGCTCTTCCTGAATCGTCCTAGTCAAGATTATGCGACTGAAATAGGTATTTGTGTCCTGCGTCGGTGTCGCTTCTTCCGAGGGCTGCAGATAGGAAATGTAATCTTCTGGGCCAGTGACTGTGTTTTTAACCGTGTACTTGGATGAGATAACCAGCGGCTCGGGTTTCCCCTCCTCAATATCCATTATGGTATTATAATAATGATACGTGGTGGGAAAGACGCCAACTACCAGCTGAGGGGTCTAGAAATTGGAAAGCGAAAATGTTGAGGTGGTTTTTTTTTAAAGCAATAAAAAAACTATAAATATTTGTTTATTACATATATATCGATACTTTAACAGAACAAAAATAATTTTAACGAGAAAGCTAAGCTGATTTCGTCAGTGCTGATGTTTTTATACCCTTGCAAGTGCTCGCTTAAATATTTTCAAAAACTCTTTTTCCCATTTTCCGACAGTTCGTATGGGAGCTATAAGATATAGTCATACGATTTGGCCAAAAAATAGGTAAAATTATGTGAAAGCATGTGAAACAAACCAATACAAAATTGCAGGACGTTACCATTAAAAACAGAGACTGTTTTTCAGACCTATCTTTTGTATGGCTGTATATGTATACCATATAGTTGTCCGATTTTTATAAAACTTGGTAGAATTATAAAAAAAACATAGTAAACCTACGATTACAAAGTTTGGAGACGTTTCCGTTGAAAAGAAAATAGTTCTTCTCACTAAAACTAGTTTTCCGACCGATTATTCCTATGGGAGCTATGGGATATAGTCATCCGATCCGGTCGGCTCCGACATATTAGTAGTGTGCAGCAAAAAGAAGACTCTGTGCAAAATTTCAGTTCGATAGCTTTAAAACTGAGAGACTAGTTCGCGTAGAAACAGACTGACATCATCTATCATTTGGCTGGCCAGTTAATTGTACTGCGTCTATATGATGTATTCATCCGATATTCATGAAATTGTGCAATTGCCCAACTGAAGCAGAAATTATTAATAGAAGGCCAGTTTAAATACGCTAAAAATTTAAAACAAAAAATATTTTCTCACTAAAACAATTTTTTTGGACCGATTTTGACAAAACTTTGTAGAATTGTGTGAAACTACATAAACTAAATAAATTCTAAAATTAAAGGCGCTACCAATGAAATGAAATTTTTTCCTTACTGAGACAAAACCTACCTATTCTATTGCTGCCATACTATATAGTTTTCCGATTTTAACCAAACTTCGTGAAATCATGCAAAATCCTAGCAAACTAAAACTTGCTGTGGTTCAAGATAGTTCCATCTATGCGATACAAACATCTGAACATTTTTATAATGCTTCTGCAAGGGCATACAGAATTTTTATTAAATTTAAGACTAGAATGCATCCGTATGCGAATTCCGGAAGTATGTGGATCGACTTACCCGTGAAAGAGTCACATCAGTGGGCGAAATGGTAGTGGCACGCAAATAGTTTCGCTCTTCGGTGTGTCGATTCGATATCACCCGCTCCTTACTCTCCACAGTGGTGCTTCCATTCTCAAGGTAGGTGGTGCGATATGTATAAGTGGTAAGACATGTTTTTGTGATGAACTGATTATCGTTGATGGGAATTGTAAACTTGTCCTAAGACATAAGGATGGTCGGAGTTTCTAGTAACACAACGAATTAGAGAACTTATGTCAGTTACCTGCTTTGACGAGGGCATGGCCAAAATCATCTGGTTCTTCAGTGTACTTGGAGCAAGAGTAAGAGGTTTTTGAGCGCCCTGTGCCAAGGAGACCGTCTGACTATGGGGAATTGAGACTTGTTTTTCCACATGCTTTACTTTTTCACTGGCAATTATCAGTTCAACTCCATTAGACATAACGTGCGTTGCAAGATTATATCTCGCCTCGTCCCAGCTTTTCTCTGACACATCTTCAGCGTCGGCAGGTAGGTGGTACCTAGTTTCAGCTGATTCGCTTTTTGCGTGTGCATTCAAGGGCTGAACGTGCTTATTTTGGTATCCTGCATCGATTTTAAAAGAGTTTTCATTGCAGATGTGAACACTGGATAGCTGCCAATTGGCTGAATCTCATAAAATGGAATGTAGGGGTATGAATATGTACAGACACGTCTATATACATGGATACATCCGATCGAATTGTGCACTGATGAAACTAGTCACCGGCCAATGAAGGTAAATGTACAATCAATTAAACTCGCTTATGTACCATACAACTCAAGTGGAAAATAGTGCTGATCAAACTATATATATTTCGTTTTATATTTCGCCTCGTATCTAGTTTGTTCCTAGGGATAAAAGGAAGGTCTCAATTGTACAAAACAAAAATCATTTTATTGGCAAAAAATGTATATATATATATATACTACAAATATGTACATACAAACACGTTCTAGCTTATGGGTAGTGCCGTTGCACAGATTATAGATACATAAGGCTAATTTTTATCAGGGATCGCTCATAAGGGTTATGTGATGAAAAAAAATCAAAGAGAGCCAAACATCCTTTTTTTCTTATAAAAGGAATTAAATTTAATTCGTAACTTTTAATTTAAAAATATAAAAATTGTGATATAAGCATTATTTATAAAACTTGATTAAAATGTGTTTTTATAAAACTTATTTCGTGATTTTCAAATTTTTTACAAATTAAAAATAAAAATGATCTTGTACTTTTTATTAAAAAATCGAAAATAAAAATTGAATTCAAATGGCCGGTGATCCCAGCAGATCCAACGCTCATGTGCTCTTTGCAAAATGAACACGTGGACTGTATTGAACACATGTCGTTAACCTCTAAGGCGTCCTAGTAAAGCTTTGCAGTTGCAGAGGACGACTGATCGTTCCTTTTCTTTAATCGAGTTGTTGCTGATCGTCTACTTTGCTAGTCGTCAGCCGTCCCACTTGTACTCGTTCGTATCGCTTGGCTATTTTAAAATTCAAAGCCCCCCTACATAGAGACGATGATTTCCGGTATCCATTTGGGAAGGATATGTCTGAAATATCCTTTTAATCATCCAACCGAGCTAAAAATCATTCAAAAGATATGCAAAATGATGATCCTTGGGATGATTTTTTAGCTCCGTTGGATGATTAAAAGGATATTTAAGACATATCCCTCCCAAATGGATACTTTTTTGGATCTTATGTTTTTCTGTGTAGTGGGACTCGATCCTTTATTGGCTCTGCCTGTGAGCAAAACTGACTCAAAAACAAGAATGAAAGTTGGTAATGCCCGACTATAACGTACTCTGTTCCAACAAAATTATAAAGTCTTTTGATCATAACTCGACAACGGCACATCCGATCTTTACCAATCCAATTTGGCGGATTTAAAAATAATCCTGATTTCTTAATAAGTATAGAAACGAACCATCTATCTTTAAAACTGTGGGAGATACGAAGCTTTTTCCAAATTGTAGGGCTGGAGGGGGCGTGGCCAAAATTGAAAATTAACTTGATCTGCCAGCAAGTATAAGAATTTGTTGTCGCATACACGTCATACCTTGATCGGATGAAGGGTTGTTGAGTTATGAGCAAAAGAGATTTCTGCTACGGCAGCATCAAAATTCATGCTGAGCATACACTTTCGTTGGTTTAGAGTATAATATAGTCGGCATTTGACCGACTTTCTTTCTTGTTATTTTCGATTTTTAAATAAAAATTATTAATTAATATGTAAAATAATAAATCTCCGAATTTATCATAATTTTTTATCATTTTTACTAAAAAAAATTTGAATTTCAAATTATTTTAAATAAAAATTTAAAAGAATTGGTTATATCACACCTTTTAATTTTTAAATTAAAATTGAAGAGTTAATTCCAATTCTAATGAAAAAAATCAGTTAATTAAAATCAAGTAGTTTTTTTTTATTTAAATTGTAATCGGTTCGATCCCTGATTTATATATACATTTAGAGTAGACCCAGTATGAAATACAAAACAAACTATGTTAAGAGTATTACAAATAAGTTCATTATTAAACATTAAGCTTACACATTAGTTCCTTATCTGCTCTTGAAAAACGTACACTTAGTTGTGCATTCGGTCGGTATAAAGGCATTAGACGTATGGGCTGCTCGGCATATGCGTGGGCATAACTGAAACTACGGTTAAGTGGCTAGATGTGATGGTCAGTGTGAACGGCACTGTTCGGGTAATGACCCGACTGAAGGTTGATTTGGACTGCACTTCGTGTTGGTCATCGTGTACGCGGTCTACTATATATGTGTACGTTCGAGTATGAAGTTCAGTGCTTGTTGATGTAATTGTCGATACGTCCAGTACAGTCTGAGTGCTTGCTGATTGGTGTGTGATCTGCTTTTGCTTTCGCTTTTTCGGGATTTTGGTCCTGCTCTTGCGACGGCTCTGGGGTAGAACAGCGGTAGCCGCTGACGGCAGCAGGCGCTGTTCCTGCTCGCCAGTTCGATTAGGTTTCTTTATGCCTGATTGCCTCCAGGCACTGGTAAGGGTATGGTTGGCAATTCTATGCTTAAATATTACCACACGATGTTTCTTTGGCTGCGAAGTCTGTAAAGTGGGAAGACTGCCGTTGCTATTTTGATTATTGACTAGTGATGGGACATTTTCCAGGGGTTTGCGCCGCACAACCACTTTACGCAGGCGACGCCTGTGTGACTTCTCTGTTGTATTTGAATTGGTAAAAGCCAAATCTGGAAAGGTTTCTCGTTTCGATCTTGTGTGTGTTTCTAAGGGATTGGATCTGATATTCCTTGTACAGAGTTTAGTAAAACAGACTTTTGTGACCTGCAACTGTAGTGGGGACAACTCAGCGAGGTCATTTAGACTAAAAAATGTAGAGAGTTCGTGCTACCAGACGAGCCGGCATCAGTTGTCGATGCCGCCATCCATGCTTGGGACGAAGTCTTGGCATACCAAAGACCAACATCACCCACTATGCTTTCCAACGATGCAGTTCGACCTTGCGGCTCTTTGCCATCACCGAAATCGTTGATAAGAGAATTTTGCTCAAGCTGCAGCTGATAATACTCCGGGTTTTTCTCTGCTGCTGGCTTAAGTGGCAAGTACAATTGGACAGCTTCACTGCCCTCGGACTGGTATAAGTCTTCTGGGATATCTAGTGACACCGTCTGCTGCATTTGAGCAACGGCTTGTCGTTTCTGTAATGAGGCCGCATGGTCATAACCGTTTTGCACCGTGGATAGAATGGTGCTAAATTCGCCTGGCCTGCGACCTGAAACATAAAGCGTTACCACACTGTTTTCCTCTTGGGGCAACAGCTGCGATTGTTTGTTTCGTTTGTGGCCCTTTCCTGTCTTTCGAGATTTCTTGCGACCACTCTTGGTGGGTTGCATTTCACTGTCAGTAACCGGTGCAATTATATCATCTATATTGTCGCGGCCGTCAAGTTCAGTTCCCGAACGAGCAGCATCTTCCAAGTCCTGCAGATTATCGCTCAAAAATATTTGCGGTGATGACGTATGGGATATCGCCTGGCTCTGTGGCGTCTGCTGCTGCTGCTGCTGAAGTAGTAGCTGCTGGAGCAGCAAACTGTTGACCTGCGCCACCTGACCAATGGACTGCTGCTGTAGTTGCTGCTGCTGCGTTGGTGTATTTATTATCGTGTCGACACTATATTCTGTGGCCGTTATTGTTTGTGCAGTCGTATCATAGACAGTGGTAAGGATTTTCTTGCCCTGAAACGTGACAGGCACGATCGTAGACTTGCCGTCGAAGATGGTGGTGACGTAGGTGGACGTATGGGTACGAAACTCGGTGACTGCCTGGATGGGTGTGGGCGCTACGGCTGGCATCCCAACTCCATCCGGTTGCTGGCCAAGCGCACCTATTAGGGGGTTGGCCGGTAAATTGAGATTTCCCAAAAGTAGCTGGGACAGCAAAATGTTAGCTAGAGGTGCGTTGGCAGATATCTGTGGCTGTATTGTAGAGACAAGGCTCTCCACAGAGTACACTGTGGACGGAAGGACGTGGGAGAACGATGTTTTACGGCCACGGATGGTAGTGGGAGTAAACGTTACCGTCGTAGTCGACGAATCGTGAAGGAGATATCGCGTGAGCTCCGTAACACCAGCCACATTCACACTAGAGTCTTCGCGCGTTAGAAATATGGAAGTCTGGCCATTGGTTCCCACGCTTTGAGTGTATTGATGTGGACCAAGAATCTCGGTGCTGGTCTTAGCAGTCACTATATTTTTGTATTCGGTGACTTGACCGTTAACGACCGGCACGGTAACCTCTGCTGGTATTAGATGAGTAACTGTGATGGTCTGGCTGCCCAGCTCGGTAGATTGAAGATCCGAGATATACTCGTTGCGATTTCGGCCACGTACAGAACCCCTCGACCTGGAGGAGGGTTTCGGGCTGCCATTTCGGGGGCGGGCAGATCCCGTTGAGCGCAGCCCGGGGCTGTCCAGGTTATTGTTAAGATTACTGTAACTCTTCAATCGCCGATTAGTTGAACCAGGTGTAGTTCGTCTGACAGAAGTACTGCCGGAAGACTGTTGGCGTCGGAAGTTGGAGCCCGGTCGTGTAGAAACTTTGGGTGTAGTATCTTTCTCCCTTAGCGTAAATTGGGTACGCGGTGATGTGGGTCTGGTTGGTCGTATAGATCGGAGATTTGTGGCTGTCGAGGTAGAAGTGGCTGCCTGCGCATTTGGGTGCTGACCCCTTGTCTGTTGGTATCTAGATCCAAAACGTGAACTAGATTTACCACGAGGATTCACTGTAGTATCACTCGCATCATCGTGGCTGGAGGTGGTTTTTTCCTCTATAGCCGATATGGTCGATGAGCTAGGGCGTCGGAAACGGAATCGATTTCTGTTTAAAGTATCTGCTTGGCGGCGTACCCGAGTATGCGGCTTCGACTTGCCAATTTCGATGTCGTCATCGTCATCGCCATCGAATTCGTCATCGTCGTCATCATACTCGGAGTCAGTCTCGGGTTCAACGGCGCTTTGCTTTATTTCAGAAACAGCTTCGTCCTTTTGCTGCTGGTTTTGGAATAGTCCACGTGGTGGAAAGAGACTGCTTTGCGGTCTAGATCGAGCCTGAAGACTGGAAATGGTAGGTCGTTGAAAACTGCGGGGCCGTGGCTTGCCAGTCGTAGTGGTAGTAGTTGTGGTGGACGATGGTTTTGCCCGAGCTGACAATGGATTTCGTCTTGGTGATATGGTAGGAGAGCTGCCACTGCCGACACTTGGACGTGGAATGGGTGTAAATCCACTAGGCCTATTGAGAGGGCGGCGAAAACGTAACAAGGGGTTCTGATTACGTCGAGAATTTTCGGAAGTGGTTTCTTCTTCATCATTTGTTTGTAGGGATTCATCTGTGGAGTGTTCCTCACTGCTAGAGTCCGAGGGACTTGTTGACGCTACCGATTGCGCGATCGTTGCAGATAGTGAAGAGGTTGGTCTTATGCGCAACTTGGAGTTACCCAGGCTTATTCCGGAGGCACGGATTCCTAGGCCACTAGATGGACGATAAGAAGCATTATTTCCCAACCGCCTGGAACTCAAAATTGGAGCAGTGCGCGATGAGGACGCGAACCGATTTCTGGAAGGAGCAAATCCTGTACTTGTTAGGGGGTTGCTGCCTAAATCACTGAGTCCAGTACTGCCTCCAGAAGACTTGATCGGCCGTCCAAATGTACGTCTCGACGAGCTCGAATCATTTGGGTTGATGGGTGCGTTTGAGATGGGTCCTTTTCTCGATGAGCTATATCTTCCGACGGTTTTGAGGGCTGGAGTAGCAGTGATAGTTGGTGTTATATCTGATCGTGTTATAATGGTGGCACTACTCGGACTTATAGTCTTCTGTTTTGGTGCAAAAGTGGGTCTGTTACGAGACGCAAATGGCCTTATCACAGGCGCAAATGTTCGCTTTGTTCCTTGGGATGGTTCCTGGGTGGTGTTATCATTATCACCAGCATCGCTCTCCGACTCGGTCGTATGTTCCTCTTGCTCAACATCTTTAGAATCGATGCTTCCTTCCATTAAAATTGAGGGACTCGCCATTGTGGCCACAATCGACCCCAAAGTGGCAGTTGGAAATATTTCTGTGCTGGGAGCGATGGTTTTTTCGAACAGGAAACTAGATGTACTTTCTATTATCTGCGCATATCGATTCTCAATTACAGTTCCAATGACCTTTGACTGGTAGAGAGTCGTTGTACTGTTTCCGATTCGAGTGCCTTCAATAAGACGCACCAGGCCTGTCTTGTATTGTCTGGAGGCAGATAAGCTTTCGTCGACTTCATCGGTTGGTAAAAGCGTGGCCAAATTGGCTTTTTTGGTTTCGTCAATGTACAGACTGGAGGTGCTGCTGGTGATTTCTATGCCATTGCCTTCAGCGTTGAGCGTAGATAGAATTTGGGTTGTGAAGTATAACGTGCTCACACCTTCAGCATCAATTATATGTTTGTAGTCATACAGTATTAAATCAGATGTATTGACTGAACTTTCCTGTTCCTTTAGGCCCTTCACGGACTCTCCAGGCAGTAGCTCTGTTTCAAGATCGTTTGTTGGCGATGGGGTGACGATTGCACTCATCGGTGCGACCACATTTGTTACCGTCTCGAAGCGAGAGTCCGTGATGGTGCTATTAGCTCCATATGAGGTGGTATAATACGTATATGTGGTATAGTATGTGGTGAGGTCAGATGATTCACTAGTGGAGATGGTTTGATTTGCATCTCCGCCCATCGTCAACGTTTTTGACCTATATTCCATGTCGCTGGACCCACTTTCTGTCGACAGCAATAAATGATCTGTTGAAACCGAAACTTGGTTTGTTGGCTCAATCACATTGGATATAGTTTCCTCTCTGCTTAGAGTGGTAATCTCTCCATCTTTGGCCAACTTTGTCCAGTAAGTGAAAGTGGTGAAATATGTAATCGGCACTGTGGCTTCCTCAATGCTCAACATTTTCGTAGGCTGGAGGGTTTCGGTGGCTACGTTGGTGACTGTCTCAAGACGGCTAGCCACATTCGTGCTATCGCCAACATACATAGTGGTGTAGAAGGTGAACGTCGTAAAGCTGGTTTGAAGAAGCAGGGTGGCTGAGGGTATTATCTCATCGGTGTTACTTTCCGAACTCACTTGATCATCTATGGTATCCCTGTGCTTCCCAATAACCTGCTGCTCACCGTTTGAGCTACTTGATCGCACATCCGTCACCAGGGTGACACGTTCCTCATCTGCCTTTTTGATATCACCTTCAAGCGAAATGGATAACATCGAGTGTGTGGTGCTCGGAACCATGTTTGCAATATCCTCTGTATCGGATATGCTTGTCGGGTGTTCACTCGACAATCTTAAAGCTTGTTCAGTTATGTAATTGGTGACCACTTCCGTACGGGACATTATTTCTGTTTCAGTATCAGCAAAAATAGTTGTATAATACGTGTACGTTGTGAAAAACGTCTTTGTATACTTGTCGTCATCCAGATACATTGTTTGTTTGCTGCTGCTCACTAGATCATCAGTGTATGGTTCCTTTTCAGTTTGGTCAGGCAAATCAACATGCAACAGTCTTTCGAGTTCCTCAGGAATTGTGTATTTGGAACTCATAGTTGTCGTCTTCCCGTCCCTGGGCTGAGTCTGAGTAGATGATATTTCATTTTCGCCAATCTGAGCGACGACCCTGGTGGGTTTTGAGTCAATATCTTCGTCAGCTCCGACTGTAGAGGTGATTACATTGGTGACGATCTCGGTGTGGCTGGACACCGTGGTGGAGTCGCCTTGGAAGAAAGTAGTCAGGTATGTATATGTGGTGTACAGAGTCTTGTATATCAAATCAATTTCATCTGAGCTGTTGTCAGTGTCGTAATCTTCATCAGTGTCGCTGTCATCGCCGCCCTCGCTGTCGCTTTCATTGCCACCGTCCCTCGTCGCCTCGTCGTCCTCCAGTCTGTGATCTACAGGGTCCTCTTGCTTTTCCATTGGCTCTGTTGAGCTCAATTCCGTTTGTGGCTCTGCAAATGTAGCTTCTGTTGTGGTATCGTCGTGTGGCACAGCCCCTCTGGATAATTCAGTCGTGGCTGGGAAATTATTATCGGGCTTTTCCAGTTGCAGCGGCTCAACAACTTGTGTTGCCTCAATGCAGTAATATTTAGTGGTTTGTACAATGTCAAACGCAGAGAGAAGTCTGTCTTCGTCTCCATTTAGGAGTGGCGTCTTCATAGCCACGCTTGGCTTAAGTACTTGGGTAAGGAAAACTTGCGAAGTTGTGTGTTTGCAGTTTTCCCCGTCAAATGGTTGGTTCTTGGTGTCGTTACCCGAACCCTGATCAGGTGTTGACAACGCTGCCGGTGGCTCGGTCTGCGGGTCTTCAGAAACGGATTCGCTCGACTCATCGATCAGTACAGTCAGAGTCGTCTGATTTTCATCCTCATTGCTTAAAGGCGGTAGAGTTGAGACATCTTGTTCATCGGCAGGCATAGTGCTGCCTTCCTCAGTTGTAGTTTCATAGCTTGCTTGTGATATTGTTGGCAATGTGGATGTTGAGACCGAGGAAGTTGGATCAACAAAATTAGCAAATGGATCATCATCAATAAACACGGTCGTCGCTCCACCATGTACCTGAACACTTGATTCGGCGTATGCAGTAGACTGTAAATCAACGCTGGATTCTTGAGTTTCTTTTTGGGGCGTCTCTGTGGATGCCAGAGCTTGAACTCTAGACAGAGAGGCGTATATCTCAAGAATTTCTTGGTCGGTGGGTAGGGAGAGCGTGGGCGTAGTGGCGCTGGACTCAACCTGCTGGGGTATAACAGCCTGGTGAGCATTTTGATGGGCCACAAAACTTCCACTTGATGCACTAGCTTCGGGCGATAGGAGCTGTGTCGTGGTGATTGAGTCTAGACCAAGAGCCCACGTATTAATAGCTGTGACCAGAATGGCATTTGTTTTTGAACTGCTTGTCGATCCTACGTCCACATTTGCAATGGAACTAGCAATTGGTCCCACCCCGTCAGAGTGGATGTCACTTAAAGTCGCCTTTCCCTTAATGGAGGTAACGTGTCCAAAGTTTGGGCTAGGCTGGATTGTACTCGGCGAAAAGACAATCACACTATCACCGACCAGAGTGGTGAACTCGGCAAATCCGTAGTAAGTCACGGTTGACAGAGTCCGCTTGGGGACGGCAGAATTTGGCGCCTTTGATGCCGATGAGTAAAGTTCAGGCTCGCTGCGGGATTGTTGCTGCATCAGCTGCTGGTAGTAAACTTTTGGCGAACGTCCATCATCGTTTTGAGCTGGACTGTGTTCAGGAAACTCTGCATCTGTGGCAGGCTGATTGCCTTCTCCATTTCCTTCGTTCTGGTAAGCACTGGGCTCAAAATGATTTTTTATTGTAAAAGTTGGCAAGTCGCCGATAGGCAATACTTTCTGTGCTGTTAACTTCCGGGCCCCATCTTCAACCTGTCCAAATCGACCCACAGCCTTCACAATTGGCAGCTCCTTCGATGGCAACGAAAAATTTGGCTTTAGTTCCGAATTCATTGATCTTGTGTGAGTTGCGCTTTGAAGGCCAACGAAATCGGTATTGCCCACAAACTCATCTCGAGCAGGACCAGGACCTAACCTATCATCAATGTCCTGCCAGTCCGGAGCGTCCGCATTTAGCAGGTCGTTGTGGCTTTGCAGAAAGGAACGCGTTTGTAAGTGGACGCCATCGCCCACCCAACTGGTTACTACAGAAGGTGAAACATGACTGTTGCCGTTCTCATAAAGCACCCTAGAGCTTTTCTTTAAGTACTGGGCATAAAGGCGGCCATTCTGCAAGGTGGTGCCCAAAACCTGTGTGGCGAACTCTGTAGTGGTACCCTCCTGGATAAAAGTACGAGCTGTAGATGTTAAGACTCCAACTTCTGGACGTACCGTCAAAAATCGCCCATGACTGTCACCCACACGTCCAGCCCCATTATTGACCAAGAGCACAGTGGTTAATTCTAAATTAATAATACACAGGTACAGAGACAGTGGTAGATAGAAAAAGACATATTTCGTATGCAGTTTAAACGGAAGAGCGTGAGGATTAGGTATTTACATCGTCAGATACATGAGTAGACAAAGGAGCATAAGAGTTGGAGGGTTAAGTTAAGGTTAGGTAGATCAACATTTCCAGAATGTACAGCATAGAAAGTTGGTGAAACCATTCACATAAAAAGAAATAAAGAAAAGGTACAAGAATTGAAGTCAGAATTTATCATTCGATTATCAATTTATTTACAAGATAAATCAGGCCTATTCCGAATTCATTTGGATTGAAAATAGCATTATCTCATCTATTTTTAAATGTGTATGTGCAGGGTAAGACATTTAATAATTTTGTATACCCTTGCAGAGGGAATATTGAAATTCTCCAGATGTTTGTAACGCATAGAATTAAGCATTTTTGACCACATAAAGTATATATATTCTTGATCAGCACGACGAGCTGAGTCGATATATATATTAGCTTGGTCGAACTGACCAATTACAAGCACACACACATTTATCAATAGTAGAGTGGAACTATTTAAAAATAATAATAATGTATAATTCGATTTATCCAAATAATAATTTTAATTCGACTAATCTAAGTTGGGTTTAAAAAATATGAAGTCACTAAAAATGGAAACGCATTATTTAAAAATGGATTGGCTGCTTTATTCTAGATAGCTGAATTCGGAAGAGGCCCTCAAATGGCTTATCAATTATGAACATTGCTTTCAATAATATGGTAATTGGATTAACTATACATTTTTGGAGTGCAACAGTGGAACACAATAGCTAATTAGATTGCTTACCATCTGCTCCCGCCGATCGCAAAGCTGGCGTTGGCCTCACTATGTATGGCTCATCTGAAAGTACAAGAATAGTAATTTGATCAACATCATGGGTAAGTTTATTTGCCAAACCACATTCCTCGGGCAACTGGGGGCATATTACGCTGCTGATGCTTATGCATGTATTGTTTTTTGACAACGCCCAACCATTTGCATTTCTCTCGGCTCGAAACGGGTTTGATCGGAGCTGGCGGAGTGAAATATTGAGCTAGCTGCTGTTCCGATTTATACTACTTTTGGAAACGTGAATAAGCCACAAAAATTGATGCTGTTTTAGAAATAAATTATTGTATATTCAAACAAAAAGAGCGAAAGCGCTCGGGCAGCAGCACCAAGACGCAGACCAAACAATGCTCTGGCTCGTTATATGGCCTGGCCCGGGGCAAGTCGGTTTTCGTTTTCGGTCAGCGAAACAAACGACTCTGTTAAACATCGAAAGACCTTCAATGCCTAAAATTTCCCCCACTGCCAGCCACAGTTGATAAAGGTGAAGGAAAAGAAAGTGGTAGACACACATCCACATCCCCGTCTCCCATTCCCACCTGTATCTCATCTCGATTCCAAGCCAAATTCAGCAGAGACGGCCGCTGCGACGTCAGTCGCTTGTAGTTGTATTTGTAAGTATGAAAACCAAAGACCAGCAGGTATTTTTGAAAGTTTCCAGCGACTGTCCCATGCTCTCGGCAGACGAAAACGTCTTACACACATATTTAGCACCACTTCAAATGCCAGCATCCGCATGAGCTCATATGGCAATGTGCATATTTCTAGAAATCAAACCGTTCGCATTTACGCCGCAGAAGTTACGTAGGCGGAACTTAGTCGCAACTACAGACGCGTGCTTCTCTCTTCAGCCAGATTATTCCGTTGTGTAATCCACACCTCAAAGCCTACATCACCGCGACCCATCTGCTTCCTTCATTCTTTGATCTGGACACCATTTTGCTACAAATTTGCTACCTCTTGTCTAAATAATCTCTAACAATGACTAACTTTGGCCAAGGCCAATCGAAGTGGTATAACACACTACAGCACGGCAATCATCACCTGATGACCCAAATAGCCAGTGTACACTTGTATTCTTCTGCAGCCGTCTGTTTGCTGATGGCGGTAATGAGGCCGTTGGAAGGTGATGCCACTGTGTGGTAGATATCGCATTGTATTGTGAAAGCGGTTCGAGCTGTGACTTCAATTCTTGCAATTAACAAGAAGATTGGCAGAACCGAGCCCCCTGAACATCCGACCCCATCCACAATGGCTGATTTTTATCAATGTCCACAAAGTCCTTTTGATATTGAACTGAACTGTTCAAGTTGAGTTTGATGCTCTTAGTATCAGTCTACTCAAGCCAATTCGGAGGGAAAGAAATGCATGGGTGGAATAGTATATTACGGGTTTCGTACTGTTTAGTTCGATGTTGCTTCTGCTGCTTCTCTTCAAACAACTGACGATCATCAACCGCCAAGTAGTCAATCCGCTTTCTCCTTTGTCGATTTTTGTTTTTGCGATCAAGCTTAGAGGTGGATAAAGGGAGCAATTGTTTATTGCCATGTAAAAGGTATTCAAATGTAGACAAAACAGTATTCGCAATGAACGCGTCCTAGTATATACTTAGACTCAGTATCCAGTTTTGAAGTAAATACTCGCATCACTTTAAACGAGAATTGGCGCACCCTAGCATCATTTCTAGCAGAAGCAACAAAATATAGGCGACAAATTATAGATGAAGATTTTTAAGTTATTTTTGTTTCATTGTTATTTCTTTCAAAAATAGTCTGTAGAGCCGTCCTCATGGACGGAAGATCCACTACCTCGTGACGAATGGGGAAGTTGGGTGGAGTAGTCAAATGAAAGGCGACTCTCAGACGAATTAGATAATGATTGTTTTTTAAAAAAAATACTAGGATCAACTGACGGTTTTAAATAAACCATAATTGTGCAACTTTTATCGTTTATATTAATGTAAAGCCAGTTATGGTCTGTATATACTATTATAAATATTTTAAATACAACATTATTGTTATAAACTCATTTATTTTTACACAAAGTAAATACTGTAGCTTACTTCACTACTTTTTATACCCGGTACCGTAGGAACATAGAGTATTATAAGTTTGTGCAAAAGTATGTAACAGCCAGAAGGAATCATCTTCGTCCCCATAAAGTATATATATTCTTGATCAGCATCAACAGCCGAGCCGATATAGCCATGTCCGTCAGTCTGTCCGTGTGAACGCACAGATATCAGAGATGGTTAAAGATAGAGGTCTGACGTGCATGGAATTAATCTTATTTTCAATTTTGTCCACGCCCCCTCCCGCCCCTGCAATTTGGAAAAAAGGCTAATATCTTCCACAGTTTTAAAGAAAGATTGCTTTTCTTAATTTAAAGAAAATTTCTTGTTTTTAGTCAGTTTTTCTAAATCTTAGAAAGCAAGCACAATTCGAAAATTGAAAATCTTCAAAAATAACGTCTTAAATTGAGAAATTTGGCTTAATTTTTTTTTTCTCAATGTTTTCCTAAAAAATTTCGCAGATTATGGCCAAATTTACACTTGAATTTAGAAAAAACGAGAAAGCTAAGCTTACTTCGTCTATGCCGAAGTTTTTATACCCTTGGAAGTGCTCGCTCAAATATTTTCAAAAAATACTCTTTTCCCATTTTCCGACCGATCGTTCGTATGGGAGCTATATGATATAATCATGCGATTTGCTCAAAAAATTTTTAAATTATTTGAAAGCATGTGAAACAAATAAATTCAAAATTGCAGGATGCTACCATTAAAACCAAAAAAGTTTTTCTAACTAAGACTGATTTTTAGACCTCTCTTTTGTATGGCAGCTATACCATATAGTTGTCCGATTTTAATAAAACTTGGTAGAATTATAAAAACAACATAGTAAACCTACGATTACAAAGTTTGGAGACGTTCCATTAAAAATAAAAAAGTTTTTCTCACTAAAACTAGTTTCCCGACCGATTGTTCCTATAAGATATAGTCATCCGATCCGATCGGTTCCGACATATTAGTAGTGTGCAGCAAAGAGAAGACTCTGTGCAGCTCGATAGCTTTAAAACAGAGAGACTAGTTCGCGTAGAAACAGACAGACAGACGGACAGAAGGACAGACGGACGGACAAAGCTCAATCGACTCTGCTCGTCACCCTGATCTAGAATATATACAGTTTATGGGGTCGGAAATGAATATTTTATGCGTTGCAAACTTCTGCGCAAAATTTTAATACCCTTTGCAAGGGTATACAAATCATATCTTGAATATTTTAAGAAAAAAGAATTTCTTAAATTTAGAAAATCGCTGTGAAATTTTTAATTGGAATTCTTTAACTCGCGTTCCCTACTTTCGAAATATAAAAGCAGCTATAGCAGCTCATATTCGGTTTGCTGAGAAATTCGCCCTATAAAATAATAAAAACGAAAGCGTAAGTAAATGTCGGTTTTGCCAACTTCTATATACTCTATACACAGGGAAATTCATGACTAATGGCCTTTTCAAATGTTAATTAACAGAGCAAATTAATGAAAACTTATCCAATTTTGTTACCAAAGAAGCAGCGCATTATGCTTTGATAGAATGAAACTTGTCATAAGTGTTCCTATCTTTATTCAAATTTGTGAGATTGTAGATATTAGGCACATAAAATACACTGCAAAAATCTGAGCTAGATACCTTAAAATTTGTAGGAGATATTAAACTTTTTTATTGGGGGGCGGAAGGGGGTGGACCCAAATTTTGAAACAAACTTGTTCTGAGTTCCGACAGTACTAGTCTACATTTAGAATGTGGTTGCTCTAGCAATTCTAGTCTCTAAAATCTTGGTGTTTATGCAGACAGACGGTCAGATGAACAAAGCTATATCAACTCGGCTGTTGATGCTGATCAAGAATATGTATCTTCTTCCATCTAACTGTTACATACATTTGCGCGACTTTACTATGCCCTTTTCAGTTTAGGGTATTAAAATACAAAATACCCTGTTCTACACACACACACACACACATATACACACGAAAGCAAGCGCACGCGCACCCACACTCTAACTGACAGACGGACGGACAGGGCTATTTCGACTTGGCTGTTGACGCTGATCAAGAATATATATACACATTATACATTATATTTTTCATTGTGATTTAAGCTACATTCAATTTGGTTGCTCCAGCTCTACTAGTCTACGAGATATAGGTGTTCATATTGGCGGACAGGGCTATGTTGACTAGGCCGTTGAAGCTGTTGAAATATATATATATTTTATAGGGTCAGAGATGCTTCTTGCTTGCCCTTCGAGTCTAATAGAATATAGCTTTTTTACCTTTTTAATTTTTTCTCTAAGAAGAAGACGACGAATAATAAGAAGACTAAGAATAAGAAAATTTACGGCATAAATACGTTTTAAAGTCGACAAAAATTTAAGCGAGAGTGATAACAACTGCATAAATAGTTTTCTAACTCAAAATGGCTTCCGTATTTGGCTATGGCTTGATCGGCTCGAATTGGTTTCGAGGCTACCTCTATGTTAATATGTATTGAAACCTTTTTTCGCCTCAGAGAATATTTTGAACCAATATTAATCGATTGAAAGTGGCTATAAGCTTAACGCAACTAGTTTTGAGGTCTGTATCCAGCTCTTTGGAGTTTAAGATTGGTCACAGTACTTTATTTAAATAGAAGCACTTTCGAACAATTGATGAGCATGACGAAATAAAAATTGTGCTGGATACAGAACTTAACGGGGGTATCAAGTCTAGAATTTTGAATAAATACAATTTTTTTATTATTTGCAATTATTTTTAAAGTTACACTTATATATATGTAATGAGGTATAAGGAAAAATTGCAGTACTGTTGCAACTTTAAACGCGCTTTTCTCGATACTACGGTTTTCTCACGTGTGACACGATATCTAAAGTTCCAATGGACCGATTAACTGAACATTTTGTGTTGGCTTTTCTTATACATTCCTCTAGGTCCTGAACTAGGATTAGGTGCAAATTTTTGTTTTAGTATTTAATATTCATACTTGTTAAGAATTAATTTGTGGTTGTTTTTTTCATTGACTGAAATCATGTCAAGATGGAGGCTGGTTTTTTTTAAATATCACCACCTGTACAAATTTCTTGTTCCTTTCTTATTATACCCTTGCAAAGGGTATTATAATTTTGACCAGAAGTTTGCAACGCATAGAAATATTCATTTCCGACCTCATAAACCATATATATTCTTGATCAGGGTGCCGCGCTGAGTCGATTGAGCTTTGTCCGTCTGTCTGTCTGTCTGTTTCTACGCGAACTAGTATCTCAGTTTTGAAGCTTTCGAGCTGAAATTTTGCACAGAGTCTTCTTTTTGCTGCACACTACTAACATTTCGGAGCCGACCGGATCGGATGACTATATCCCATAGCTCCCATAGGAATAATCGGTCGGAAAACTAGTTTTATAGGCTATTCACACTGAGCACATCTAACATCCAAAATTATGAGTCATAAAAATTTATGCGGCCAAAATTTCAAAACGTCACTGATCCGCTGAATTATTTGATAAAACAAAAATATTTAGATGTTGGCATAACCAATAGTTATTAAGCATTTTAAATCAGAATGTGCAATGTTAGATGTAAGATGTGCTCAGTGTGAATAGGCTATTAGTGAGAAAAACTTTTTTCTTTTCAACGGAAACGTCTCCAAACTTTGTAATCGTAGGTTTACTATGTTTTTTATAATTCTACCAAGTTTTATTAAAATCGGACAACTATATGGTATAGCTGCCATACAAAAGAGAGGTCTGAAAAACAGTCTTTGTTAGAAAAACATTTTTGTATTTAATGGTAGCATCCTGCAATTTTGTATTTTTTTGTTTCACATGCTTCCACATAATTTTACCTATTTTTAGCCAAATCGAATGACTATATCATATAGCGAACGAGCGGTCGAAAAATGGGAAAAAGAGTATTTTTTTTTTTAAATTTTTAAGCGAGCACTTGCAAGGGTATAAAAACTTCGACACATACGAAGTTAGCTTAGCTTTCTCGTTTTTGCTTTGTTTTGTTGAAGCATTGATATATATGTACAATCAAAAAATGGACGATAAAAATATTTTTAGTATAGTTTATGGATTTTATTTAAGAAATTTAGTAACTTTTAAATCTTTTTCCTTTCTTTTGTGGAAGTATTGATAAATACAAAATCAAAAAATATTTTTTTATTTATTTAAAAAAAGTCAAAAATTTGCTTTTCTAGACTAGAATTACCCCCTAAGGCTATGAACTTGGAACTTGTTGGCTGGGTCGTTGTTCCCATTCAGTTGGAACCAGTTTGTTTTCAAAACGGTTTTCCAATTTCCTACTCACTGGCAAGGGTATTAATACTATGGTCTGCGACAATCGCAATTCGTCACATTCGGTCTGGACTGGATCCGGTTTAACCAGTGGGAAAAGACAGGTGCATTGCCAGCGTTTTAAATTGAAACCAGAAGTGCTGCTCGACTTACCCCTGCAAGGGGGCGCATCGTTTTAAACACCCATGTGAAATAAGCTTCAACCATACATGTGCTTGGTACCAAACGACATATCGCCATGTATCTACATGGTCCAAAGTTAAAATCGGGTCACAAAACACCCATCAAAATGAAAAACTACCGAAAAATGTGCGACTTTCCGTGCGACTGTAAGCCCCTTCACCTTCATTCTGATGTGAGTGTGTGTGTCTGTGTTTTCGTCTATTGCCATTGTGTTCAATTCCAAGCTATTCTTTCTTCGGCGGAAAAGAAATCTGCAGGTAAGACAATCAGAATTAATTTATGTACACATGCATAGACCAGATGTAAGTATGTATATGCTGTGTGAGTGTGTGCACCTGTGTGGTATGTATTCGCTCGGTGACAAATACAGTAAAGCTTCAGCTCGGGATCTTTGCTACAATTTGGAACAGACTTTTTCGCTTTGATATTCTGATCGCTCCAAATACATATGCGGTGTTGACTCACATAGTCAATTGTCAAAACTATCAATGCCGAAGAGTCTCTCAGTCCTTCACAGAAAAAAAAGATCCATTAAGATCAATTTGGATTTCCAATATATCCATATTTTAATATCCTTTCTGACATTTAAACGTCACTTTTTCACATCTTTTGAATGATTTTCTGCTCCGTTGGACTAAAATTTAAGATCCATTTAACACTAAACGGATATTTTAGTATCCAAAAATGGATATAAAAAACTTTCCATTCCAAGTGAATACCGAAATCATCCAATGTTTTTTATTTTAATATCCTATCTCTATGTAGATAATACAAAACATAAATTGACTATACACAGCCCCTTAATGGGCCAGAGTCGAGCTTCTCTCAATCTCAATCTCTTGGCTTGAGTGCTATCGAATTTTCGTACAAGATAAAGGTACCTACAGTTAAACGACGAATCAAAACGGCAGAGTTTTGAGAAGCTTTTTCATGGCTAGTAACTTCACAGCTGGCGCGAATAAACTGGTGAAGGTGACCGGGCGTTTAAATTTTTAGAGATAATAGGTAGACATAATTCCAACTTACCCGCTGATTGGGCAGCCGCCACTCCTGCAGCAGACAAGATCACCGCCGCTAGCATGAGGACCACCATACTTGTGGAGAGCATGTATGTCCTGGAATACCAAGAGCGGTCAACTTTGTCCTCTTTATGCCTCGCCCTGTGGCTACTGCTGCGGAAGGCTGTACCGGATCCGTTCATTTTTGGGATGCGTATGCGAGGCTGAAGCATTATTTTCGGCTCCTTCAAAAAAGAGAGCAAGCAGGAAAACAAGTGTACTTATTTCGTGCCGCTTCGATGAGGATGGATCCGGATACGTACTGTGTCGCCAGTCTCAGCTCCTCTTCTATTTTTTTGGTGTTTTTGCTGGTTAATTTTGTTATGCGCGTTTTTCCGTTACTTTTTATTTCGAACTCGAATCAATTTGGGTTGCGATTAGGTTGCTTACGTGCTGCTTTTGTTACATCTGATTTGTTAATCGGAATGAGGTACACATCAAAATATTTTCACCCTTGCGATTTACAGGCAATCATACCCACACACCTTCAGACTTGCACACATTCGTGGATGTGTTGCTATGTTTGTAAACAAGTTGAATTTCATTAACGATTGGAAATGAAATCTTATGCAACATCGTTATACATACATATTTACACAAAGATCTCACACGCACCCACATTTGCATGCCCCACATAAGTGTTCCCAATTTGTACTAGTTAGATCGCTAGACACCGTGGATTTTAAGAGTGTCCCACAATGGTCCCAGTACATTCAGGCTTACATGCAAACTATACGTATAAATGTCAGTTTATATAAGTATACATATATTATAGATGAAGTAAACACATTCACACGCTCACTCTCGTACTCACACACACACACACAAAGGATCGCTATTTGGTGCACTACGAGTTCGACGCAAGTACGGGGACGGTGCACTCACGCACACATACATACAAACATGGATACTGCTTACTTCAACTACCGCGGAGGAGCACGCACGACCATTCCAAGCAAACGAAAGACAGAGAACTGATGTGGCCAGCTTCAATCGCAACCGCATCAAGTTGCTGGCTCAAACCCGAAGACAACTTAAGCCAACCACGAAGACGGAGCCAACGGACCTGGTTTGGCTAGTTTAAGCCTCAATGGCTCCCAGTAAAGGTAAGAGTCACCAGCGACGTTTGTCGCTTATTGTGCGGTGGGAGAGCAGCAACAGCAGAATCAAGTCGTGGCTTTTAAATCTGCAAATGTTACCAAACGCCAACTTTGGCACGGTGATGGCGCCCCTGACTACCTACGAGGGTCACTATTAATGTTGTAAGCTAATTAAATCCTAGATTTGGTTCTTTTGGTCTGGAAAGCGAACCATTATCGCAAAGCCACACACCTAATTTTTGGTCCGGTTTGGGTTACGGCTTGGGTTCCGGTTGAGGTTCAGTTTCGGGAGGTAGTAGATTTAGATTCGATGACCCAAAATCCCCGAACCAAATCTGTACCCTTGGTAGTAAGGTGGAGTCAAGTGCTTCCTGACTTGCTTACACTCGCATCTTTCCAACGTAGTTACAAATTGTATTGCAAAACCATACAAATTATATACACATATGGGACATTCCTTATTAACTGCGCCAACCCAATATTTCTACTCTTGCAGAGGGTATACTTAAATTGTCCACATGTTCGTAACGCAAAAAAAGACCAGATAAGGTATATTTAAGAATTCAGAATGAAAATTTTACTCGTTCATACCCGGTTGCGAAATGGCCCAAAGCGTTTCAGAGCCAGGTCTTAGAAGTAATTTAGACAAAGAATTTGAAATTTGGTAAATAGGTTGATAATATGGAGTTGGGTTTTTTAACTAAAACACAAGCTTAGTAATGCAAAAATCCTGAAGTGCACTATGAAGTGAGACATTTTCCCGGCTCCAAACTATTCGGCTGAGCCTCTTTAATTGCGGTTAAGGTTTACTCCTTTTGATTAGAAAACTGGTTTGAAGGATTATAATGTTAGTGATGGACTTTTTGCGATTTCGAAAAACTATTGAGGTATAATAATGAAGTTTGATATTTTTCCTATTTAATACTCGAACTAGTTTGGATAAGTTTAAATGTTAATATCGATTTGCACCCAGTTGAAACTTGAATCATATTGCACAGGCCACGAGCGACGCCGGGTATTTAGCTAGTAGTTTTCATTCATGCAAGACTAAAGCGTTCTTTGTTTGATCTTGTTCTATTTCGCCTCGTTTTGTCTTAGATCTTTTAGGGCCGATTTCTCATCTCCTACATAGCTGCTGTGTCAGATAGTCTCAGATTATTCACTGTTATTCCTGAGGTAATGTGACACTATGATTATGATACATCTATATATTCTTCTTATCGTAATTCTTATCCTTGCAATGTATGAATATTTCACCCGGATCACTATCCGACTAGCCATACCATGATGAATACTGATTACGGGAAACAGTCATCCGACAGGTCTGACCAATTCAGGTGAAGAGCCCACCACAACAACGACCGGCTGCCGTCTTGACTCTTAATATCAACCGAATGGCATTTGTATTTTTGATCAAACCAGTTTTCAAAGACGACTTACAATATTTCGGCCTGTCGCCATCTGCGCTGCTTTTGGAATGGGTAGTTTTAGCAAATCTTCGAAAGCCAGTCTATGCATATGAAATAACTGGAACTTATTAATTTCAATTCGTTTGTTCGTAGGCAACATTTTGGTAAGTATATTCAATATGCATGTCCCTTCAAAGCAAACTTTTTTACTCTGAAATTACCGAAAAATGAAGAGAGTGATCTTGAAATAAGTTTAGTATTTTGAGTATTATGAAGTAAGACGTTTTTCTTAAAAGGTAACTCAATGCCTATTTAGGCATGCAAACATCACTTTTTAATCCGATAGTAGATTTCGCAGTTATTGAAGGTTATAACTATAGGCAACTTTGCTTCAAAGGGCATAGCCACAGAGGCATACAAAAACTGTCCCCCGCTCTTATCAGCACCAAATTTAAATATGTGATAACCATCAGTGAGAAGCTCACTCTCCTAAATTTTTAGTCTGATAGTCGCTCTTGGAGTGGAGCTATGAGGGCGGAACGTTAAATCAATTATCTTGTTTTTTCTCAAGAACGGCTTAACCGATTTGGATGAGCTAAATATATGTTGTAAGTGTTCACAACACAACTCTAAAAACTATTTTACACATTTAAAAAGACAGTTCCTAGGCCCAAAAAATTTTTATTAAAATTTGCAAATAATATTTTTACTCTGTTAATCTACGACACCCATAGTTTTTGGGTGTTTTTTCCAATAAGTGGTCCCTTACACAATGTATCTTGTTCAATCACATAGCAAGGCCATGACATGATGAAAATCAATAAAACATTAAAACAGTATTTTTAAAAGGTGGCAGCCCCAAAAAAGTCGTACGACCGCAGTGTAAATTGAAATTGAACTCAAAAATGTTGTGGGCCTTATGTCTACATTTAATTCGGACATTAGGCCCACAATTCGTCGGACTTTTCGCCCTTCTGACTTCCTTCTGGGAGCAAATCGAAATAGCTGCCTGGAGAAAAATGCAGAAGATGAAGAATGGGTAAACTTTTAAAGAGAAATGCCACAGCCTGCCGATGCCTGACATATTATGTAAAGTTTCTCGTAACCATGGCCGATTGTAATGCAGCAGGTAGTGTGTATTCCATTATAGGTCGTGTCACCCATACATTTTACAGCAAAATATGAGCTTCCTTAAAAAAGTAAAGAGTTAAAAGATTCAACATTTTTTATTGCAGAGCGGAAGGGGTGTGACAAAAATTGAAATAAACTTGATCTGCGTACAGACAATAATACACCTATACACATAGAATATTTGGTACCTCCAGCTCTTCTAGTCTCCGAGATCTAGGTGTTCAAAAAGACAGACGAACCGACAGACTGACAGATGGACAGGACTATATCGACTCGACTGTGGATGCTGATCCCGTCCCGCCCCTTATTGATTATTATCAAAAGACTGCTTGCTGGTGCAGCGCAGTAGCAGTACCAGCGCAACATTCAGCTGATAGTGGAGCCTACACTCAAAAAATTTATTTTCTAGTTTTTAGATATGCACCCTAAATAATTTTTCTTTCTTGATTTTAGACAGTTTTTTCTTGAACTTTGAAAAAACAACCATAAAAAACAATTTTTAGAAAATAATTTCAAAAATTTAGAAATTCGATTTATTTTTTTTAAATTAAGGGTAATTTTTCTAAATTTTTTCCTAAATACTTTCTTAAATTAATGGCGAATTCGCCCTTGAAAAATACATTGCAAATAGGGTGAATTTAGAAAAAATAGACAAAAAAGTCTAGAAAATCGCCCTAAAGAATAGAAAAATATTATAAAGACACCCCTTGTAATTCTCAAGTACGAATTCCGTGCATTCGGAATATAAAAGGGGCAACTAATATTCGGCATGCTGAGAAATGACCATTCGGATGATCGTGACGGATGATCAAGTTTAGGGCTAAAGGAACTAGCCTTTATCGTTAAAAATCTATATTTCACATCGAATTTGAATTCACTTTTGAAAGTGCCACTTATAGGAGCTGCTGCTGTGCCAATGGCATTGGCTATGGGCAGAGAAGAGACTTAGCTCAATGGGAGAGGGTTTTAGAACAGTGGGAACAGTTTTACTCCCTGTATTTTAAACTGGCCAAGCCCATGTTTTTTTTATTATAGAATGTTAATATGTAATTTTATTTAACTCAGGGCCCGAAATGATTACAGGCTCTATTACAAAAATCACAATTCAATGGCCGCGTTCAGCAAAAGAACTTGCTCCTCGATCTTTCTTATGAACTCCATCGGCCATGATAGACAATTTGACGTATCATGATAGAGGAGCTTGTATCGAGAAAAAAGTACGCTCCTTTCAAGTGATACTGCTTCCTACAGTTGTAATTGCTTATCGCTAGATTTTCGATACCGATACGCGTATCTTGGTTCATTTTGTGCACTGAATTTAAAAATGATTTTTTTATGGGCAATAAACAGTTTAAACTAAAAAAAAAAAAATATTTTAAAATTTAAGTTTGACAACTATTATGCAATTTCCATGTAGACACGGAGCTTCGTCAATATCTGCGAAAGATTGTCTTTTAAAGTCTTTGTCCAAAAATGTAGCACTTCGTTCAGCAGAAAGTATTCGATGTGTAATTTTGTTCTGATACCTCCTGAGCATCTGATAATCCTTCGCTGAACACGTCCAGAGATTTTTCTTGATTTTTATTTTGTAACTCACTTTTTAACTTTTACTTTTGTAAAATATATGGAGATATATGGACTTTTAAAATAAAAACTCAACAATAATTATTTTAAATATTACTCAGAAGCTGTTTACGACTAGTGCATAAGGAATTGTGGAAAAGATGATGCATATTCCTTTTTAATGCATCAAATGGTACCAACAAAGCCCAGTTCCAATTTGCAAAAATAACTTTAATTGATGGAATTTTTACAATTCTTAATGATTTCACAAAATCATTAACCTTTAAAAAATATAACAATTTTCAAAGCTAAGCTAAGTTCATCTGTGCCGAAGCAAGTGCTCGCTTAAATATTTTCAAAAAATACGTTTTTTTACCATTTTCCGACCGATTGTTCGTATGGGAGCTATATGATATAGTCATCCGATTTGGCCAAAAAATAGATAAAATTATGTGATAGCGTGTGAAACAAATACAAAATTGCATGATGCTACCATTGAAAACAAAACAGTTTTTTTAACCAAGATTGTTTTCCAAACCTATCTTTTGTATGGCAGCTATTCTATATAGTTGTCCAATTTTAATAAAACTTGGTAGAATTATAAAAAAAAAAACATAGAAAACCTACGATTAAAAAGTTTGGAGACGGTCGGCTCCGACATATTAGTAGTGTGCAGCAAAGAGAAGACTCTGTGCAAAATTTCAGCTCGAAAGCTTCAAAACTGAGAGACTAGTTTGCGCAGAAACAGACAGACAGACGGACAGACGGACGGACAAAGCTCAATCGACTCAGCTCGTCATGCTGATCAAGAATATATTTAGTTTATGGGGTCAATGCGTTGTAAACTTCTGCTCAAAATTATATACCCTTTGCAAGGGTACAAAAATAAAAGTCATTACGGAAATGCAATAATTACCTAAATAAAGAAGTACTTTATTATGAAACATTTTTTCATGCAGGTACTCCAAATTAAAGATTTTTGTGGATAACAATTTGCAAATAATCAAGCTGTGCAAGGACACCAGAATTGAATAATGGTCAACCACTAACAATAAATAAATTATTTTCTCATTCAATTGTTTTATAAAACATTTGAAATCTCAATTACTGATTTATTGTGTGCGCACACTATCGATAAATATACCTGGTCACTCTTTGAATAAATGGCCAATCGCCCATCGCTATCGCACCGACTAGACATGAAATAAAATTCTTATCGATAGCGCTTCACTGGTCGGTCTCACATCACTAATGGTTAATCAATCTCAGGAATTTCCATGCAAAAATCAATAGCATAGCATGAATAGTATGAATTAACGGTGTGTTCAAGTGCGTCGAAAGAAAGCAGCCCTGCAAAAATTGTACCAACACAGCAAAAATTACTCAATCCCCAAGTATGTAATGTGTCGATTTATGGAATTGTATTTTAATCAAAGTATCTGCAGATGCACATATTGCTACTTGTATTTCAATTTCATGATGCCTCGAAACAGGCAACGAAATTTACGCATGCATATACATAGTGTATGACATATTATGTCACCTGCAAATACACAAGAAGCCGCTTACTCAGCATACTTTTTTTGCGTTAGGGACTGTTGCCAATAGCATTACAGATGAAAATGACTCACCCAGACACTGTCACTGATAACGCTCGAGCTTACATATGTATGTACATAAAAAAAATGTAAAAGACCGCTCCGATTTCACGGACAGAAATCTATTTTAGTTTGATTCTATTGCCATGCAAGGGCAGACATTCATACATACATACCGATCTATCTAGAAACATAAGTACCTAGGTAGCCAATTAATATCGGTTTATCCCAGGCCCACTTTGAAATTCCAGTTAAACCGAACTGGTTCATTGGAACTGCAAGACATTTGATCGCTTCTGTTTTTTTCTAGGTACGGACACCGCTTGTAGCGCCCACATCTGCAATCGCTAGCAAACGGACCGGGCCAGTCCGCATCCGCATGCAAATGCATGCGCCGCAATGAATATGCCATTGAACGCTGCGCGACAAGGAATGAGTGTAATCTTCAAGAACTGTTTGGAAAAGCAAAACGTTAGTAACGTGACTACAGTTGCCATCTACCAATCTAAGCACAAATACAAATTTATTGATCGCTTGAGGGAGTCATCGGCGCCCTGCGCGGAAAACTGCGAGTGTTGGCCAATTAACTAATATATATAGACAACTATATACGGTGACCTCAGCCAGGTTACACGTAATATCAGATCGTACAAAGAAACCCCTCAGAGTTCACCCAGTCCACGACCCAGCGTATCCTTCATTAGCAAACATTTGGAATCTGGAAGTGAGAACGATTAACTCGGCACTGGCACGTCTCTGGCTTGTCGAAACCAACCCATTTCTTCTCCGAGGAGCTTTACTTCGTAATGCATTCAGTTCGAGGCGCTACAGAGCAGCAGCAGGAGCAAATTGGGCTATTTAAGAGAAAGTTGCGCAAGCGGCGTTGCGGTGCGGAGGCGGCGACGGCGGTAACAGAGTACGGGTCAGGGTTGGCTGGCGTTGTCAGCGTCCTACCCATCGTCGTGAGCGTGGCGCGACTAGACTTGGTGCTACTGCAAAAGGAGTTCGTGAAGCAGTTTTACTTTGAGAAGCGTGTGGGCAGCGGAGGAGCGGCGAACCGAGCTCGACATCTTTTCAGCAAGCGGAGTGCCAACTTTGGATGATTGAAGACAACTGGGAGTCGGCCTGAGTTACGCGAAAGCAGAAGCCGGCATCGTCAGCGCAAGAAGACGCGCTTTAAACTCTGAGATCACCACAGAGCGAGGACTTACGTCTTCGCCATTGTCATTTGGCCACCTAAAATGCGATTACTTAGTGCTCCTGCAATCCATTTCAAGTTGTGCATCTGTGTTGCCGCAGCACCAGATCCGTGCAGCTGACATTTCAGCAGCCATATTCTTGGCCAAACTCGCCCAGAGCTCTACCTATTCAACTTTGAAAATAGACCAACTCTAAACTGTCGAAACTATTTTCTGCGCAACAATGTCTCGCAGTTTGCTAGATACTGATACGGCTCTAACAGTTACTCCTGCTCGCCCGGAGCTCCTGCCGCTGCAATTACTTCTCGATTGCAACTCTCCGCCGCAGCTTACGGAAAATGAACCAACTCTCCATTTTCCTCGCATTGCCACCAAGAACAATCTGTTAAAACTCAATTGGTGGCACTCGCCCACCCAGCCACAGGATGCCGAGGCAGCGTTCTTACACCAGAGTGGTGAGCACAAAGAACAGGACCATATTGTCACTGCAATAGACAACAACAATAAGGCACCGCGTAGCAGCCTTAATACGCCAACCAAGTCAACTCCAGCCTCACAGCGTGACCGGGAGCAGGAAGACTTTAAAGGTTTAAAGCTCTTGGACAGTGCCTTTGTCCAGGACATCGAAGATTTTGAACCCCAGGACTCGCAGCGTCTTGTGGATGGTAAGTGGGCATACATACGACAAAATAGCATTATGCTTTACCCACTATTGGCAAGTATCAGGTCCAGAAGCCTAAAATTCATAATATATTTTGAAAGAAACCCTAAAAACGATTCGAGTTCTTGATCGACATCAACAGATATGGTAATTGATAGACCCTCAATTTGTATGGCACATAAGCTTCTTATTCTTGCATTCAGATCAAGTTTACATAAGATACATTATTTAAATTACATAGAAAGGATAATATTCAAAATGTTACGTTTTTTCTTCAATGATAATCGTTAATTTTGAGTGGTTTTATAAAACTTAAGCCAGTCATTATTTTTTGAAATCAAATTTGATCTGCCTGCACGTATAAGAAGATTCTCTTACCATCTCTGAGATCTGTTTGTTCATACGGACAGACAGACGGACATGGCTATATATCGACTCGGCTGTTAATGCTGATCAAGGATATATAAACTTTATGGTGGCTTTCTTTTGACTGTTACATACTTTTTCACAAACTTATTAAAATCTATGTACCTACGGTACACAGTATGAAAACAGGAATCATTTTTGAATTTCTCCGCTCAAAACAAAGGTTTCTAGATGTAGAAGCAAGCATCTCCAATTACATAAAGTAAATATATTCTTAATTAGCATGACGAGCTTAGTTGATTTTGGGATGTCTGTCCGTCTGTTTCTATGCTATCTCCTCCGTCAGTTTTAAAGCTATCTTAACCAAACTGTGCACGAAGTCTTCAAAGGCATATACGATGCACATTCGTCGGCAACGGGCCGGATCGGATGACCATATCATATTGCTGTCATCGGAACGATCGGTCAATAAACTAGTTCTAGTTAGAAACACTTTTTTTTCGATGAAGTCTCCAAACTCCACATTTCTTAGTTTGCTATGCTTTTTCATGATTCGACAAATATTGGTCGAAATCGGATAACTATATAGAATAGCTGCCATAGAATAGCTAAGTTTAGGTAGAGTCTTAGTAAGGAAAACTTTTCTGTTTTAAATTTTAGCGTCTTTAATTTTTCACATAATTGTAAAAAGTTTTGACAAAATCGATGACCATAGCAATAAACAATTGATTTTGCAGCAGCTTTCGGATTTAATTAAAAAAACGTGTAAGAAAGTCGGTCAAGCCCAATTTAAACATACGCTGAATCGATTCATTTACCGCAGATTTTCTGTTAAGATGTGTACCTTTGGCACAGAGTATAAAAATACATAAAACTAAGGGCCAATTTCACATCATCTACATAGAGCTATCTGTCACATAAACTAACAAGTAACAGAAAATCTTAGCTTATCTGACACATAACAGCTAACTAAAAGATGAGTTTTTATTTGAGTCGATAGAATGATCTATATACGTAAACGTTTAATGTTACACAAAAACTGCAATGCTGCTAAAAGAGCTTACTAAAGTCGTGCAAATGTATGTAACAGGCAGAAGGAAGCATCTCCGATATCATAAAGTATATATATTCTTCATTAGCATCAATCAAGTTTGTTTCAAATTCTGGCCACGCCCCTTCCCGCCCCCGCTATAAAAAATGTTGAATATCTCCTACAATTTCTAAGCTATCGAGCTCAGATTGCAGTGCACTATGTGGCCAAAATGTACAATCTCACAAATTTTCGGATAATAAATGGCAGAGTTAAAAAAACGTTGCATACTTATCTGAGCCGCATGAGGTTATTAAACACTAATTGCCTTGAGTAACGGGTATTTCGATATCGGGCTGGGCCGACCAATTTCTAAATGTACTTCAATAGTTATTTAATAAATGGTAACCAATTTAGAGTTCTTAGTTTTAATCGCTCTTCAAAAAAACTTGATATCCGAACTAAGAAAAGCTTTGAACTCCTTTTGTTTATTTAATTTTCAATATTTCACTTTAAAAAACAACAAATCTTTTTTTTCCAGTCAGGGTGGACTTTTTTGTGGAAGTACCCATATTAGATTTGCCTTTTCGATTTTAACACAAATCGAAACTATGGTCTAGGTGTTCTCAAGCTATAAGGATTTCGGTTGTACAGCCAATTATACAAACTATTGAATTGAATCTGCCATCGACTCCATTCTTGGTGAGACTTCGCGGTCTGCAATTTTTCCAAGTGTAAGCAGGTTCAGTGCGCACCAGTTGACGCTGGTGCCGCAGTCGGCGCTTCGCAGTCGGAAATTTGATGGGGCTCGTGTTCGGTGCTCAAGCTCTCAGAAGTGCGGGTACGGTCTTGCACGGTTAAGTCATAAGCATGCATACAATATAATCAAACAGTCGACTACGCGCTCGTTACGTGGAACCTTGATCGATTACCACTGTCAACACCCGTTTTACTGTTGGTATCGATATCGAACAGCGCCGCTCCATAACTGAACTTGGTTTGATTTCATATTGTAGGCCCAGGCAGCCACAGCAACAGGTGTCTAGGCGGCGGGCAGTGTTAAGAGCCGCTATAGATGATTGTGCTCGGGGAGAGAGGTCAAGAACGAGCTCCGGCTGCCGATTGCGGCCAAGAGCTACGCAAATATGCACATACACACAGGCTATAATACAACGAACGTGTGCGAGTGTGGGTGGTTGCGTTGGTGACGACGACTGCTCTGCCTTAGCTTCTGCCGTTATAAATGATTATCAACAAAATGTTGAGCTGTGACGCATACGCAGCAACGCGCGTATCATTTCGCAGTGATCGAGTTGAGTACTTCTGATATGCACACATACAAATGTATGTGCCCGTGCTTGTGTGTGTGTAATCTTCTGCTCGTGCCAAGCCAAATATTAATTGATAAAGATTGTCAACTAATTGCTCTCTGTCCCAGTGTGCGTGCGAGAATGTGTGAGTGTCGAAACGATTTCTATGCTCGCTGGTTTATTTTTAATGGGATGATCATTATTTTGACTTTTGATATTGATTGCCGCAGAATGCAAAGTGCATCCAAAGCTAACAGAGATTGTGCAAACACATGCACTCCATAGGCCCCCACATATGTACATACATTCATATAAATGTATGTACACACATCATATACCAATTCCTTAATTGTTTTGTTATGCCCATATTCCGCGCACACACTCGTCAATGCGATTGAGCAATTTGGATTGTTAGAAAGCATAATTCAAAACGCCACAAACAAATAAACAAATTAAGCAAAAACCCACACCACGATGTCAGAGGCAGACATCAATGGCGAGTCGAGAACCCAGCCAAGTGCACACCACGACTGCCTCTTATCAAGTCGAGTTTATCTACAGATTTGCTGTTGCCTTTCTGATTACTTGGCCTGCCCATCGGCCCAGTAAGCGGTCTTGGCCCGACCCGTAGAGTAGCCTTGTAATGTTTCGTCCGTCCTAGTGGTCGATCTTAAATGCCACCAAGTGACAGAACCGCTTAAAGCGAGAAACTAAGTCAGGGACAAACTTCGGTATGTATTGGGGACTTGTATCAGTTCTCGCTGTTTTTCGCGAAAAGACAAGGAAGGAACGTAAACTGATGAAGATAATGCCACACGAAGAATTGCTAACTGCTAGCCACTGCTCTCAACATTCTTCATGGCAGCATGGGAATTAGGGTTGTCGATATTTCACAAAATATCAAAAACGATAATATTAAAAATCTTATTTTTCAATATCGATCGATATTTGAAATATCAATTTAATCATATATAATATTGTGTTTTTCTAATGCTTACACAAAAACTGATAAGTTTTTTTTAAAAGGTATACACCCACACCATAAGACAACTATCTGATCTTTCCAATATCATTACTTAAAGATTTCATTGACCGTTTTTTTTGATGTATCAAGTCATTTGCCATGTACTAAAATAAAGCATTTTAGTAGTGATGTTTGTTATCATTGTCTTATAGCCTCGTACTCGTAGAACGACAAAAAACTACTTATGACACAATACTTCACATAATTTGAAACACTTTCAAATATTAATAATGAATTTAGTACTGACACAATAAAATTTTTGTCATTCAGAGTAAGCGGCTTAAAGACAAACAAATGTTGCTTACTATTGCCCCGTATTGTTAGGGATTGTTAGAGATTGTTAGGTGCGATTTTTAGTTTGCCTGAAATATCTACAAATCGACTAATATCACACGGATGTTTGCCTTATCGGCAAACAAAATTGTCGATTTATGGATATATCGAAAAAAATATTGACAACCCTAATGCGAATGCCATGCAATTTAGGTGCAGTGCCCGGTGAATACGGCTTGTGAATACACTTGCAACATCAAACCGAGCTTTGTTAAGTAGCAATATTGCATGGTTGTGCCTCTGCTCACTAATCACTTTTTTCGGATGCAGTCGATAGCAATCGCACGTGAACGACTCCTTAGGTCGTAAACCCAGCCGATTCCACAATGGCACAGCTGTTCACGCTTTCCTATTTTGTCAGCCGAATCTTTTATGAGGTTATACTGTCCTATCGTGTCCAGCTTAACGATGTAGTTGGCTCTTTCGTTGTCAGGTGGAAAATGGTTAAAAACACATCCTGCTGGAAACAGAGAACTTATTCCAGTCCCCAATAGATGTTAGGTGACACCACGCAGAATTACTTCAGGAGCATCGGTATACACTTGCGTGTAAGTTCGCAGTCTGGATCCAGCTGCATACCTACGTACGAGTATAGGCATGCATAGAGAAACCAACAATACAACTAAATCCTACACTTTCGGCAAGAGCTTTGCAGAGTATTGGATAAATCCAGACATTAACGTTGCGCTCGACCTATTACCGCCTCCGTTTCCGGAACACGGTCCTTTATAGGCGTATCCCTTTACTCTATATGGCGATGAGCGGCGACGTATTGCGAGGTATGAAACAAAGATCACACACTGTGATGAATGGTGAATTGTGGATGGGGCTGTGGTTGACTGGCATTTCAGTCCAGTACATAATCCAGTGGCGCCAGCATTGTAACTATATTTTGCTTTCAGATCCAAAGCCATGCGTGAGTGTGTTGAACACAGGCCAGGAGGACGAGATGAAGGTATGCGGATACCGGTGCTGCCGTATGCGAAGCATTCTCTGCTGGTTCGGGATTTTGCTAACTGGCGGACTCCTGCGTTTGGTGCTGCATTGGTGGCGACACTGGTACCTGCTTGCCACCTGTCGGCCCTGCCCTTTGGAAGAGGCAGAGCAAGTGCTGGTTGAGGAAGACTTCCAGGGCAAGCACAAGCTGTATCACGTGAAAAGCGTGCGTGTTCTGACGGTCGAGGACTTGAAGTAAGTAGATCTTTGTTTGAAATCTGCCAGGGATCTAACCAAACGGGGGCTTTTCTCCACCTGTTTCAGGAGATTGCTGCAGAACGAACAGCAAGAACGGGATCACGAGCTCTTCGATGAAGATCAGTTGCAATTGTCGGTGCACTTTTCCTCGGCACTGTTCAAAAGTAAGTTCGGAATGTTAGGTCAATAGATACGGAAGAGATACAGATTTGAGTTCGAATTTCGCTCTGGATCTTTGTCGCTTAGGTTGCGAGTCTTTGAGAATATTTCGTTGCAAGCAATTGGTCTATGCATGGGACGCCAATATAAATGGATTCAGCAAAATCAATGGCTTGGACATCGATGTGCCCTGTTCATATTTTCACCAGCAGCGCGGGCTTACCTTGCAGGAACAGCTATCCAGGCGCATTGTTTTTGGGCAGAATGAAATAAGTGTGCCGTTGCGCGATGTAAAGACTCTACTTTTCCTGGAGGTGCTCAACCCCTTCTATGTGTTCCAAATATTCTCAGTCGCTCTGTGGTTTGCGTATGACTACTACTACTATGCCTGCGTCATCCTTTTGATGTCGATTTTCGGCATAGGCATGTCTATCCTCCAGACAAAGAAGGTGAGACATGGCAATCGGTGGAAACGGCTATGGTAATGCTTTCAATCGATTCCAGAATCAAGATGTGCTACAGCAGACCGTGCTCAACACTGGCAATGCTTGGGTGGTCAGCGCCAAAGGAGTGTCTAAGGAGTTTCCAACGCAAACTCTGGTGCCCGGCGATATAATTGAAATTCCGTCATCGGGGTGCACCATGCAGTGTGATGCCGTCCTGCTGTCTGGAAACTGCATACTAGATGAGTCAATGCTAACGGGAGAGAGCGTACCAGTTACCAAAACCCCGCTCCCACTGAAGCGCGATGTGATTTTTGATAAAAAGGAGCACTCCCGACACACGCTCTTTTGTGGCACCAAAGTGATTCAGACTCGCTTTATAGGATCCAAGAAGGTGTTGGCCTTTGTAATCAACACGGGCAACATAACAGCGAAGGGCGGTCTGATCCGCTCAATCCTGTATCCACCGCCCGTGGACTACAAGTTCGAACAGGACTCATATAAGTTTATTCAGTGCCTGGCGGTGATCGCCGGCATTGGCTTCATCTACACACTGGTCACAAAGGTAAGGCGAAATTTACATTTCTACGAAATGTCTGCATCTGTTTTATATGCTTAGATACTGGAAGGTGTGGACCCTGTCAAGTTGGCTGTGGAGTCATTGGATTTAATTACAATTGTGGTGCCACCTGCCCTACCAGCGGCGATGACTGTGGGCCGGTTTTATGCTCAAAAGCGCTTAAAGTCCAACGACATATTTTGCATATCGCCAAGATCCATCAACGTGGCTGGTAGCATTAACTGTTGTTGCTTTGATAAGGTGAGTTAGTAGCCAGTCTGTCAGCTGGTTATGTTATTCTTTTGTATCATTTTATTTGCAGACAGGCACCCTTACCGAGGACGGGCTGGACATGTGGGGGGTTGTTCCAAAGTCATCCACAAACCAGTTTCAAATACCCATGAAGGATGTGCAACGACTGCCCTACGATCATTTCTTGTTTGGCATGGTCACTTGTCACTCGATAACCGTTATGAATGGAAAACTAATGGGCGACCCTTTGGATCTAAAAATGTTTGAGTCGACGGGCTGGATATTAGAGGACTCTAAGGATATACCAGAAAACGAGAAATATGGACTGATTTATCCGACTATCCTGCGTCAGCCGAACAGAAAAGCCGGTGCTGGAACTAGACCTTCCAGCACAGAAACGGAAATGGTGGTGCAGCGGCAGTCCTCGGTGGATGATTTATTGGCGAATATTGGTCTATCACAGTCCGAGAAGAACGTTGATCATGGCATTGTCAGAGAATTTCCGTTCACATCGAGCCTCCAGCGAATGTCAGTCATAACGCGCTGTCTGAGCGCACAGGGTTTCAATGTGTACTGCAAAGGATCTCCAGAAATGTTGCAACAGCTGTGCCAGCCTCAAAGCATACCTGACAACTACTCTCAGCAACTGTCTACGTTTGCCAAAAAGGGCTATCGCATTATCGCAGTGGCGTTCAAATCACTTCCCACCAAAATCAATTACACTAAAGTTCAGCGGATCTCCCGCGAGGATGTTGAACACGATCTAGAGTTTTTAGGCTTTGTGATACTCGAAAATCGCCTAAAGCCCGACACCACTTCGGTAATAAATGCCCTAAACACTGCCAACATTCGCACCATAATGGTCACTGGGGATAACATCCTTACCGCCACTAGTGTGGCACGAGACTGTGGCATAGTGAGTTCCTCGCAAGCGGTGATTACGGTGCACGCGGCTCCAGTTGGCACTACCTCATTACCAAGCCCCGGTAATGACAAGGTAGATGGTCATTTGCATGAGCTACAGTACACGCTGGAGTTGGGAAGCAAGTCTTGCCCTCCCACACTCCTAACACCTAATGGAAATGGCAATGGAGCCATCGCGGGACATTATAACGGGAACGATGACTGTGTTGCCAGCCTGAACCATTCGAAATCCACCAACACTCTGGTGAATGGATCCAGTTCGAGCTGTACCGTTAGTATGTTACCCAATAGCGACAGCTTGACCAGTGTAAAGACGTTGGATACATGGACACATAACGATGCGACCGATGTGGAGCTCGGCTCTGAAGTTGTGCGAAATGACAACTGGCCAAGGCACTATATTTTCGCAATGGACGGAAAAACATGGCAAGTCGTTAGAGATCAATTTCCAGAGCAGATGGAAATCCTCTTGACACGCGGCGCAATTTACGCTCGCATGTCACCAGAGCAGAAGCAAGCCTTAGTTCTGGAGCTACAGGGCCTGGACTATTGCGTTGCAATGTGCGGTGACGGCGCCAACGATTGCGGAGCTCTGAAGGTAGCAAACACGGGCATTTCCCTTAGTGAGAGCGAATCCTCAATAGCCTCTCCGTTCACATCGCGCAACCCAACCATTGCTGCTGTACCAAATGTTATCAAGGAGGGCCGCGCTGCATTGGTCACCTCGTTTGGCATATTCAAGTACATGGCCGCTTATTCGCTGGTTCAATTCATTTCAGTAATGATTCTCTA
Organism: Lordiphosa andalusiaca; assembly: GCA_035044965.1. Taxonomy (NCBI): domain Eukaryota; kingdom Metazoa; phylum Arthropoda; class Insecta; order Diptera; family Drosophilidae; genus Lordiphosa; species Lordiphosa andalusiaca. The sequence continues at coordinate 83,316 of JAWNNM010002885.1, read as the reverse complement.
CTCGATCCAATCGAATTTGACGGACAAGCAATACCTCTACATAGATCTTGGGCTAATATCGATATTCGCATTTTTCTTCGGTAAAACGGAAGCTTTTGATGGCCAGCTGGTGAAACAAGTGCCGCTTAGTTCGCTGATATCGCCCACGCCGCTGGCTTCGCTCGTGCTGCACCTGGCCGTGGTTACTGCATTCCAAGTGGCTGGTAATTAGAATACTGGCTGCGGCCTTGAATGTTTCCGACTTACTGATTCGATTTCGTTCCTAGGTTGGTTCCAGCTGCATCAGCAGCCCTGGTTTGTGCCCTTTCAGCTTTCCGATGAGCAGCACTTGGGCTGTTATGAGAACTACACCATGTTTGCAATATCCAGCTTCCAGTACATCATACTCGCTTTTGTGTTCTCTAAGGGCGCCCCCTACCGTCGGCCAATATGGTCCAACTGGCCACTGTGTCTAACACTGGTAGTCAACACTGTCATTATAGTTTATCTGGTTGTCTATCCAAGCGAATGGGTGGCAAACTTTTTCCAGCTCATCGTACCACCCATGGGCTTTCGGTATATAATGCTCGTTTACGGAGCAGTAGCCTTCGTATCTCATGTCTTTGTCGAGTCGTTTGTAGTCGAGTATTGGGTGTTCAAGCGACTGCAAGTGCAACGCGAGCAAAGGATGGGTACATCGAAGCAGAAATTCAAGCGCATAGAGTTTACCGTCGATTCGTTCATGAACTGGCCGCCTATAACCGAGGTGTATGAGCCTCACAATCCAGCTTCTGTGGAAGAAGCGCAACCTTCTTATGTCAACTTGGGCGCTGAGCAGAGCCTTGATGCGCCGCCCACCGCTTTCCCTGGGTTCTTTGAGGTTTTGGACACTGCTGCGCCTCACAATAAGCCACAACCCTCCTAAAGCAGATGCAGCGCAAGGCGAGATGCAAAATGCAGATCCTTTTCCTGTATGTATATAGAAATATTATGTTTTGATTTTATATGTGCAAGTACTTGTTAGGCACCTAATATAATTTAAGGTTAACCTAAGATTCCTATAAGCAGCGCTACTGTAATTTCGTTTGTGGCCATGTACGTAATCTTGTGTAAGCATCTCAAAATGTGTACTTATATAGCCAGTTTAAGAACTTAGCAGAATATTACTTTTTTACGAAAAATGCGTCTGGTTAAAATGTGTTTGATATAAAACAACTAAAGTACTACCTCTGCTATCGGCCACCAAAAGCACTTCAGCTGCAATTTTTTATTTATTTCATATTAAGTATTGATCGTAGCGTATTATGAATAGCCCTTGAATAAAGACGTTATGAATGGTTCTTTAAAATTATGAATAAAATATTTACATATATAAATATATAAATGTATTATTAAAATAAATGAATTTGTCAATGTTTGGGAAATCTGTTCGATTCTGTATTCTCTTTCCTGGCAAATAAAATATGGCTTGCCAAAAGCTCTATAGAGTGGATGAGCACGAGCGCGAAAGGCATATATGCACTTAAATTTAGTATGTTCAAATTGCAAAAACACTTGCTACAGCCGCCGACTGGCACTTCTGATCGAAAGCAGCAGCTCCGACTTGCCAAGCTGACTGAAAGCAGCGGCAAGAACTACTGGGAGGCCTAAATTGGATACAGATCAGGATGATGTCGTTAGTTCAACAATTCATGCTGGCACAATCCGAATTAAATATAATTCTTGATAGAACATCGAGTGCCTTCGAATAGAAACAATTTAAGCTGCAACTTCCGTCAAGAGATTGTCAGAGAGCCATCTTATGATGACGCTGCGTTCTTATGAAAGTTTCAACTTCCTCATCACTGCAGGTGATGCCTTTAGAATCAGTTTTTTTTGTATGCCGTGCAGGTAAACACGTGACATTGCATTTTATCCATACATTTTTTTAAAATTAAATTTTCAAGTTCAGCATTCTAAACTGCATTTAAAAATAAATGCAACGGAAATGGGTCATTTTATTTAATAATTTTTGTAAGCTTGCGTTAGCAGCTCTTTCACGTTTAGCTCTAACATCAGCAATTTTGACGTTAAACATTACACCAAATCGTGTTTCAAAATCTTACATAGCTATTTTTATTCACTAAGAATAGCTTAACTATGGCTACCAGCGGCCGCGACCTCCGCCTCCACCACGATTAAATCCACCACCACCTCTGTTAAATCCACCGCCACCTCCTCCACGGCCGCCGCCACCTCCTCTAAAACCGCCGCCTCCACGTCCACCTCCTCCTCCCCGGCCGCCTGGATAGCCATGCAGAAAACGAGAAAAAAAAATATTGAGTGTTTTTGGATTAAGAGTTTCAGCCATATCTTACCCATGCTGCCGCGATTTGAACCTCCACGGAAACCACCGGTCCCTATACCACCACGTTGATTGGCTCCGCCCTTCTTTTTAGCACCCTTGGGCTGCGGCGGCTTTGGCAGGAACCTCGAAATGGGCAATAGCTTTCCTGGGTCTATGAACAGCTTTTGGTGTGGCTTGAAACTGTTGGCGTACACATTTTCCGACAGTTTGACCGATACAGAGTAATCTCGAACCGTGCCGAAGATCTCGTCGATTTTCCCAATCTGCTCCTTGTTCTCCAAAAATATGGGCGCATTGAAATAGGGCACATCATCAATATCCACTTTACAAACGAGATCGTTCTGACAAGTGTACTCAAAATTTCCGAGTGGAATTACACGCTCCGGCGGGCCCTGATCAAAAGCTCCTCGGCCGCCGCGGCCACCGCGATCTCCACCACCTCTGCCAAATCCTGGTTAGCCATACGGAAAACGGAAGTAAAGGTATTGAGGTGTTCGGGAAACAGCTTTAGCCATAGTATCTTACCGCGACTTGAACCTCCTCGGAAACCACCGGATCCCCTACCACCACCGCCACCACCGCCGCGAAATCCTCGGCCGCCACCACCACGGGGTCTGTCGAATCCCATTATTCAGTTGATTTAAGACGTGTGCAATGAAATAAAATAAAGAAATAAACACGTGCGTTCTTCACACAAGACCATCGGCTGCCAGAGAGAAAATACCAAACAAGCTGAGATAAAATTACCGCAGATACGGTCTTACTCGATGAACTACTGTATCTGCGGAACTAGTTCTGTGCCTATCGATAGAATATTTTTTATATAAATAAGAACGTGAACTGTATCAGTGTGTATGTGTGGGTGTGTATTTCAACCGAATCAATCGCTATAGAACTTTCTCCTCTCAATCTAATTTCTGACGCAAAATTGATTGTCTTCGTAAGTTAAATTCGCCAATTTTCAGATTTATGTATTGTTGCAGCCGAGTTGCATGTTTGTGCCCTGTGCGATAGAAAAGTAGATACATTTGTGTGCAGGTATGTGTAAATATGTAGATACAAAACAAATGTGAGATGGCATGACGTCATGGGGACAAATTGCAGAGAGAAAATTCAATGAAAACAAATCTGTAGGTCGCGCCCATACCCATTGCTGCTTGCCGCCTGTCCAAGGAAGAGCGGGCCTCGCAGTTTAGCGATTTAAAGTTGCTTAGATGTTTAGCTGACTTGCTGTTTTTGGTCTGCATTTTTAGGAAATTGATCCCAAAACATGACACTGGGAGAGATACAAAACGGGAACGAGACGCAGGCGCAGCATACAAACCGCAGCGACAACACAATGACAACAACAGCAGCAGTTCCAGCTGCAATAGGATTGCGTACACATCAGACCATGGATATCGGGACGACACACATAGATAAAGTGAATGGAAATGCAAACGCCAAGCACGAGAAACAGGTAAAGGGCAGCGGGTTGCGGTGCGGTGTCTGTGTGCGTGTGTGCGTGAGGTGTGTAAATTCTGTCCAACGTTCTGAAATTTAATTGAGCAGAAATCTAGATCACAAGTGACCTGCCAACCGATGAGATGAGATCACGCACACACACACACACACAAACGCACACACACACTTGTGCTACAATTATTTCTAGTGTTATTGTGATTCGCCGCCGGATGGCTTTGTATTGTCACAATTGTTAAGCAGAGAAAGAGTCATCAGCGATCACATATGCGAGCGAGGGCCGTCCTCTCAATTTTGATCAGTGTAAAGCGATAATTGGTTCCCATCTCTCATATAATACTCAATTCCAGTACCATCCCTCGAGGCACTTGGGAATTTCCAAAAATCAATTTAGTCCCGATCCGTAGCTCATTTTGCACCACGTAGGAATCGCCTCCTTCCGCCCACGCCCCACCACCTTCTTTGCAGCGAGCTCAAAAGCTTCAACCCATTTAAGCGGTTCTAAAACTAAAGTCAGTCGGGCAAGCGCGACTCTGTGTAAACTCAGAATTTTGAAAGCAGCGCACATTCTTTTGATCATTGCTTGTCTATCGTTCACCGATCTTTACCCAGGGAGGGGGCGTGGCAAAAATGTAAATAACCTAACCTATAAACTGCGTATAGGAAGTTTTAATACAGCTTCAGAGATTCTTCCTCCTGACTGTTAAATTCTTATACATAAACTTAATAAACTCTGTGTACCTTTGGTACAGAGTATAAAAGGGAGCACATTTGATAAATCAAATGGTATGAACCCAGACTGAAATATCTATCAAAACCTTAAGATAAAATAAAATAATAAATACATCAAATTCACATTACCGCCCGATTGGGCCAAGCCTCTCGATCCCTCAGAAAAACATTTAAATTCCCCACCAATAATAGCAATCGACTTATTAAAAGATTCCCAAAATATAAGCTTATTATCACAATGCTAACTATTTTCACAAGTAGACTTCGAAATGGAATTTTACTTAACACTAAATTTTACTTTGAATAATTCCATGTGTTCTACAAATTAGGGCTGCAAACCCAAAAAAAAAAAATTGGTTGGATCTGCGGTTTGTTTTCCAATGGTTAAGGTTTAATAATTCTAGATTCGATATTTTTAGGCGAAGATTTTGGTTCGAACCTACGTTCAGCAGATGCGTTTCACAATATTAATAATAAGAATAAGACATTTATTGAGAAATTATACGGCTTGCAGACAGAAAATATTGAAAGTATAAAAAAAGAGCTTACTAATCGGTTTTCTAGATTTTTTTGGCCATTTTAAAACTCAGTCGCACAAAACTAACCAGATAACATAATGTCTTCCGTTTTTACTGAACCGAACTGAAATATAAGGTTCGAGACCGGTTTGCGTTTAGCTTTTATCTTTGAAAGGGTTACAGTTCAAGGATCGGTTCACAGGTAAATAAAATTCAAATCGGTTTGGTTCAAAACCGGCTTGCAGCCCTGCTACAAATGACTTTTGACCCAATTCCTATTCGATTTGTAATGTTAGGCCGATTACCATTTAATTTAATTAAAGCATGGGCTGAACCAAGGTACGATCCAAAACTGTTTTCCAAAAACCTCGAACCTTCAATTTCCGATAATTTCTAGACCATTTAATTCCTTAGCACAGACCCAATATACTCTGTGTACCTTGGGTACAGAGTATAAAACGGAGCACATTTGATAAATCTTATTTTATTAAGAAGGATATAAGAAACTTACTTTTAATACCAAAGGTACGAAGAGTATGTTAAATTTGTGCAGAAGTATGTTGTTTTTGTTGTTGTTGTTTATTCAGGGTTCGGAATCGCTCATTGCCCGCGGCTCAAAAGGGCAACCACTGGCTCGCGACTCGCGAACTGTTGCCTGCGGCTCGGGGCAACGAGCCACAGTTCGCGGGCAGCGGGCCAGGAGTAGCCCGCAGCTCCCCAGAAAATGCCCGCGGCTCGGGGCTGAGGACATTAGCCCGCGATCAGCGGGCAGTTGCTGGCTCGCTGCCCGCAAACTGTTGCTCATTGCCCCGGGCAAAGGGCAAGCTGCCCGGGGCATAAGGGCAAACTGCCCGGGGCAAAAGGGCAAACTGCACGGGGGCAAAGGGCAAACTGCCCGAGAGCCGAGGGCAACAGCTCCTTGGCTATGGCACGTTACTGATACTACTGTGGGCAAAAAGTAAGCTGAATTTGTTTGTAGAATGAAAAATCTTTATTTATTCTTCTAAATCAATTTCATCCCCTTTAAAGTAATCCCCGCCCGATAAAATACACTTATGCCAACGTTTTTTCCAATCCTCGAAACATGCCAAATAGTCCCTTTCCGGTATAGCCATCAGCGCTTTCTTCGATTTTGCTTTTATCTCCTCAATCGACTCGAAACGCGTTCGTAACGCTCAAATAATATTCCTTATTAACAGTTTGGCCGGATGGAAGGAATTCATAGTGCACCACACCACGAAAATCGAAAAAAACTGTCATCATGACCTTGATTTTTGAACGACTTTGACGTGCTCTTTGAAGTCTTTGTACCACTTATAAACATTTTTTTGTGACATGGTAGAATCACCAAAGGCCTTCCGCAACATCCTCAACGTTTCCGCAGCCGAAATTTCATTCCGCATCTCCGACCGCATAAAGAATATATATTTTTGATCAGCATCAACAGCCGAGGCTATATAGCCATGTCCTTCTGTCTGTCTGCCCATATGAATGCACATATTGCAGAGATAGAGCAGAGATAGAGTTTCGCCATGTATGGACCAAAAACTTCTTATAGTTGCAGGCAGATCAGGTTTATTTTTAATTTATGCCACACCCACTTCCGCCCACGCAAACGTCACATCTCCCACAATTTTTTAATAGATAAGCCAAAGGAATGGTGAAGACCGGATTAACGATTGTCGAGCTATAAGGTTTTTATATTGGGCAGCACCGGCTAAAACAACAATGGGCAGCACTTACAAACTTTAGGAGGTGAAGAGAATGTTATAGTCGGACTCGACTGACTTTTTCACCTGTTTTATGATGTTTCGTTTGATCATTTTAATACGCTTTAAGCCAGAGAATGTTCTTTCCGGTGTTGCGTTAGTTATTGATAGTGTAACTGAAATACTCAGCAATTTAAATAAATATGGAATAATTTCTATTGAAGTGGATAGCTTGATTTCGGGCCTAAAAAAAAAGGTTCTTATTAAATATGCTTTTCACAGTTTTAGCTCGATAAGAACAGCAGGTGGCCTATTAATAGTTAATCGGAAGTTTAGACAAATTTTCTAGCTTTTTTGTCAATAAAAGCTGAACCGTTCTTGAAGAGCGCAGAAAATTTATCGAAGACAGAAATGGAATAAAAATGGTTTTTTTCGGTGCTTTGAGCTTTTGAATTCTCTGCCTATCACAATTTCAACAGATCCAGCCATTCTTTTGAAGCTTTGTGATTCCTGATAATGCATCTTCATTTGACCAAATCTCCTAAAGAAAGGTGGCTTGCATGTCAAGGCTTCATAGAGAATTGAAAACGATTCCTGATATTTGAAACCCATTTTGTTACTTAGGGCCGACTTCTTATCTTTAAGATAGCTGGTATGTTTCAGATTGACTCACAGCTGTCTGTTATTTGTTAGTTTAAGTGACAGATAGCTCTATGTACTATGTAAGATATGAAATCGGCCCTTAATACGTTGAATTCTTCAAAAATCAAATCTTTTCAAAATTGTCTTTCTCTTACGTGTGTTAAAGAATATACAAACTGCTTCCACAAAGCTAAGCTAAAAGCCTATAGGTTGTTGAAAGAAATTATAACAAGGTTCAAAGAACGTGAGGAGAATTTACTGCGATTTACAAGGGCATCCTGAAATGACAAGTCCGAAAATATAAAAAATCCAACAATAATATTTAAGAACATATTTTGTACCATCTTTTAAATAAAGATATAAATTGTCCATTACTTGGTTCTTAGAAATCTTTTTGTAATGAAACGACGCAAAAAACAGTTTGTCGCCCAATTAACCACTTTATTAACAAGAACTAGAATGAAAACGTGAATACTCAGTATTTATTTGGCTGTTGCAGTGGCAGCTAAAACAGCGCTTCTGCAGTTGAGTTTATTTTGCTCATAACTTGACTGTCGTTCATCCGATCTTTACGATTACTAAATATTTCCAGAAGGTACGAATCGTCTATCTACAAAAATGTGGAAGTTATATGTCGAACATTTACACTAGAGATCTAAAATCAACCGGAAGAGATTTCTAGGACACCGAGAATTTGCTTTGGGATGGAACTTGGTTGGAAGCGATTTCCGGAATACCTCCGTATATGTCCAAAAGAAATGAACCTTTTATTTATAAAATTGTGTTGGATATTAAGTTTTTTCCAAATTTCCCAATTTCCTTATTCATTGACAGATCGATGTAACCATATCCTTTTTACGAGCTGCCCGCAGTGGCGAGCTCCGCAAAGTTCTTGACCTGATTGAGAGCGGTCAAATCCAGGACATAAATGCATGTAATGCGGTAAGTTGATTTTCTCACCCTACAAATTTGTGCTTTTATAACAAACCACTTATGTAATTAGAACGGTCTAAATGCCCTCCACCTGGCTGCCAAAGACGGATACGTAGACATTTGCGCCGAGCTGTTAAGACGCGGAATTAAGGTCGACAACGCCACCAAGAAAGGGAACACAGCCCTGCATATAGCTTCGCTAGCCGGCCAGCAACAGGTCATCAAGCAGTTGATTCAATATAATGCCAATGTGAACGTGCAGTCGCTGAACGGATTCACTCCGCTGTATATGGCAGCCCAAGAGAACCACGATGGCTGCTGTCGTCTGCTACTGGCAAAGGGAGCCAATCCGTCGCTCGCAACGGAGGATGGCTTCACGCCCTTAGCCGTGGCCATGCAGCAGGGACATGACAAGGTAGTGGCAGTGCTTCTCGAGAGCGATGTTCGGGGCAAGGTGCGTCTGCCTGCTTTGCACATAGCGGCCAAGAAAAACGATGTTAACGCGGCCACGCTGCTACTGCAGCACGACCACAACGCAGACATTGTCTCCAAATCAGGCTTCACGCCTCTCCATATAGCTGCGCATTATGGTAACGCAGAGATAGCCAACTTACTTCTGGATCGCGGTGCCGATGTCAACTATACCGCCAAGCACAACATTTCACCCTTGCACGTCGCCTGCAAATGGGGCAAAACCGAGGTGTGCAGTCTCTTGCTGGCTCGCCAGGCCCGCATCGATGGGGCCACCCGTGACGGATTGACTCCACTGCACTGTGCCGCCCGCTCCGGACATGTCGAGGTTATTGAGCTGCTGCTGCGACATCAAGCACCCATTTTGTCTAAGACGAAGAACGGTCTGTCGGCGCTACATATGTCTGCCCAAGGCGAGCACGATCAGTCAGCGCGTCTGCTGCTTGATCACAAAGCTCCTGTCGATGAGGTCACCGTGGATTATTTGACAGCGTTGCATGTGGCCGCCCACTGTGGTCATGTGCGCGTGGCAAAGTTGCTGCTAGACTACGGGGCAAATCCCAACTCGCGTGCTCTCAATGGATTTACGCCTCTTCACATTGCTTGCAAGAAGAATCGCATTAAGGTGGCTGAGCTACGTGAGTAAAACGCTTTTTGAGATTTTGTTGATAAAAAATTTAATTTGGTTCCGAAACACATACTTTTAGTCATCAAGCATGGAGCAAATATTGGGGCCACTACGGAGTCGGGACTTACGCCATTACATGTGGCCAGTTTCATGGGTAAGTCGGATGATAATTATTGTTTTAGATTAAGCGGTTTTTTAAGACGTATCTTTATACTACCGTAGGTACCCAGAGTATTATAATTTTGTGCAAAAGTATGTAACAGCCAGAAGGAAGCATCTCCGACCCCATAAAGTATATATATTCTTGATCAGCGTCAACAGCCTAGTCGATATAGCCATGTCCGTCTGTCTGAATTTATGCACAGATCTCAGAGATGGTAAGAGATAGAGGTTTCTAATATCTGCAAGCAAATCAAGCCCCCGCAATTTCGAAAAAATCGGCATATCTCCCACAGTTTTAGAGATAGATGGTTCATAACTTCTAGACATTTTTAGTAATCAGGATAACTTATCGATCCGCCAAATGAATGGTAAAGTTCGGATGAACGGTCTTCAAGTTAGGATCAAAAGACTGTTCGCTCCTGCGGCGCAGTAGCAGCGCTGGTTTCACCTGCTACTGCAGCTTCAAAATTTATGCTGATCGTATATCTTCGTTGGAACAGAGTATGTTATAGTCGGGCTTGATCGACTTTCTTTCATGCTTTACATTTGCCAGCAATCAAATCGTCGTGAAATTCTAAACTCAATGTACTGTTCAATCCTTACCACAAGTACCACCCGATTTACTTCATAATAATCTGAACACCCAGGAAAATATAGTAAATATCGCGATTTTTATACCCTGTTCCCATTGTGCGAATGTATGTAACAGGGAGAATGAAACATTTCCGACCCCATATAGTGTATATATATTCTTGATCAGCATGAACAGCCGAGTCGATATAGCCATGTCCGTCTGTCCGACTGTCCGTCTGTCTGTGTCTGTATGAACGCGTCGATCTCAGAGACTATAAGAGCCACAAATTTTTGCATGTAGGTAGACTTATGCTGTACGCAGATCAAGTTTGTTTCAGATTTGGAAAATTCCACACCGTCCCCCTTTTTTTCACAAAAAAAAACCAAGATCTCCTCTAGCCATCGTAGACCTAAAAAACCGTCAAATCCACAATTTTTAAGTTAGAGCCTCGTGGTTTAGTATACATAAAGCTAGGCCCAATATCTATCTATTCTGAAAAGTACAATCAGATCGGACACCGGAGTTATAAGCGAAACAGTTCAGCTGATAAGAGCAACCCCTACCAACCTATCTCCGAGCAGCTGCTTTCAATGGCTGACTCAGCAGCTCTCTGGGATGCGATATGCATAGAGAACTACTGGTGTCGAATTTTCTCCTACTCCGGCGTTTCTACTGTTCCACTTCATCAGGTCGCTGTGTCCGACTGAACTAGTCCCTGAGAATTGAAGCTATCGAGCTGAAATTTTGCATAGACGTATTTTTTATCGACACTGCTAAAATGTCAAGACCTGTTAGATTCGTTCGTTTCGTTTAGGAGCTAAAGGTTATGCAAACTCGTTTTATTTTGATTATTTTTTAAAATTTTAAATCGTCTGCTAATGCATTTAATACGTTTTTTACCTTCGACATAGTAGAATTGCACATTAGTGGGCATTGAAATCAACATATATACAGTGCCGCTCAACTGAATAGGTTTGACTTCTTTTTTAGGTTTGAAACGCTGTATCTCTGTAACAGGCACTCCGATTTAAGTGAAATAAATTTTATTATATAAAGAAATCAGTCAATTGTGAAATTGCGAAGTTTCTGTTCTGTTAGTTTTGTTTTTGTATCATATTTATTATTTTTTCAAAAACATTACAAAAAATCTGAATTTTTTTGGCTCAACTGAATAGGTTTGACCACTAAAACTATTAAACAAAGGTATATTAAGCAACATTTCAAGGCAATGGGTAACTTAAACAAGAAAGGACACTCTTTTAGAATTATTTAGTATTTGGTATGCCCACCCTTGTTCTTAATTATTTCAAACATACAAACCGTATCATAATATTTTTTAATTTCATTTAGTGAAATTGTTGACCAGGCATTTTTAATTGCTTCAACGAGGGTCCCAGAGTCACTAAATTGTCTTCCTCCTTCGCATACTCTCCTGGACAAAAGTCCCCAAATGTTCTCGATAATGTTAATGTCAGGGGAGTAAGGCGGCCACTCGAGCAATTTGACGTTTTGGTCTTTAATCCACTGTTTTACAACCCGAGCGGTATGGATGGGAGCGTTGTCATGTTGGTACGTCCAAGGTATATGATAGAGCCCTGCATGAGTGGAATCAAAGTGCCCTTTGATTCATGTTTAAAAAATAAGGTTCTAGTAAATCAAGTCTGAAAATATTTTGAATCGAGTTAGTCAGCTCAAATTTATAATGACTCCAAACAGATCAAGCTCCAAACAGATCAAGCTCCAAATAGATCAAGCAACAATCTGTGCTCCAGTGGTTCATTAGATCATATCAAGTCAAAAATTAAGTCAACACAAAAAAAATTTGCTACCATATTTCCCAACTGCGCAATTCGCTATACATCGCTACTTCCTCGAAGAACGCTGCTTCATGGTCGAGCTTAGATACGAGTTAAATATATATGCTTCCAAGGAAGTTTAATTGGCGCAGTTATGTAGAAACTGCACACCGCTGAATTGCTGGCCCCCAAAACCCACCCACTTATGCTCCTGATACAGCCTTATTGGCTTCCAGTCGATGCATAACTACACCATGCGTAAATCTCCCATGTATAAAAACCTTGAAATTCTACCAGCTGATATAAAGACCATTTTCCGGCCTATACCATCCGTGTCGCCAATAAACTGGCGACAAACAAAATACGAACACTCAAAAGGCTCAAAAGGCGTCATCCGTCCGATCTATGGATTTACAGAAGGCGACCAACTTGGCGTTACCAAAATTGTGTTTTTTAAAACAAATATACGGAAATAAAATTAAACAAATAATATTATTTTGTTAAGTTATTATTTAAGAACATAATTTTTTTTATCATATCGTTTTTGGACGTTAAGCCGGACCTTTTTTCAGTTATGAGGTTTCCCGCTTGAGAAAAGGCCCTCTCTGATGTCGCACTGCTTGCAGGAGTGGCCAATATTTTACAGATTGGTTTAAGTCCAATGCAGTCTCATTATTTAAATTATGCTCCATTTCTTATTTATGCTTTTTAATAGTTCTTGATTTGGCAATTAAATTAAAATTTTTAATGAAAACAAGTCAAGAAACTAATGACATTAAGGCTCTGAGCTGTTTGATCTATTCATATTGACATTGAACCCTATGAGCTATTGGAGTTGAGCATGAGCTGAGCTGAGCTGAACTATTTCAAACAGATCATATAGCTCATGCCTCATGTCATGAGCTATAGCTCATGCCTCATTTCATGAGCTATAATTCAATGAGTCAATAATTTTGTGAACTATGACTAGAAATTCATAGATAGATCAAATCAGTAAGAAAGTCAAGAGGAACTTTGATTCATCTCATGCAGGGCTCTAGTATATGACCATAAATCTCGGAAAACTGGGGAAAAGCCTTTTGGAGCACAGTCTTGTACACATTTGCGCTCATCTTCGAGGTGACAAACTGGAGCTCTCATGTTCCATAAAACGACATGGCTCCCCAAACCATTACTGCACCTGCACAAGTGTGATGACGACTTAAAAAACATTCTTCCTTTCGCATATCGTGGAAATAGTAATTATAGCCATCCGGTCCATCGAGGTTGAACTTCTTTTCGTCGGAGAAGACCACCGTCTTCCACTCCTTGTTCAACGTCATGTGTTCTCTGGCAAATCGAAGTCGTGCTTCCTTTCGAGCATCATTGAGAGGTGTTTTTTTTTTTTTTTTTTTCAATCTCTTCAAGTGTTTGGCGCTTCGAATAATTCGTTTTACTGTGGCCACATCCGCATTCTTCCCTAATTTTACCAGCAGAAAGGTGGGAATTTGAGGCAGTTCGTAGGATAAGACGCCTCTCCGATGCTGTTGTTGCATATTTTTTTCCTCCATTCATTTTTTTTCCATATTCTGCTTCATTACGGAGAAAATTACTCACAACGTTTTGACTTCGCCCGGTTTTCTTGGCTATTTCATAGTGTTTGAAGCCAGATTCAATATAGCCTTTTATTTGACCTTTTTCAAAATCGGTTAAAGGTTTTCCGCGGCCCATTTTACAAAAAAACTGATAGAAGTTGCCTTAAATTTTGGAATATAAAAGAATTCAACTCTTTTTAATCACGCAGTCAATCATAAAGTGAAGTCAAAAGTGCCAAACCCATTCAGATGAGCCAAAAATAGAGCACACGTTTAGTGAATTTCACGATTAAAGCATATTTCTGGATAACCGTTGCATTTGTCCCGTTACTTTTTTCTTGCATACTATGTGTAAACAAATGAAGATTCAAAATAACAATAAAAGATTGAAAAAATTCAATTGGAACAAAGTAAGAGGGAAAATGTAAGAACGATTTTTCAAACCTATTCAGTTAAGCGGCACTGTAGGTAGCTTCCTTATAAATTCTTGGCAGTTAATAATGCAAGTTTTCCCAATCATGTTAGAATTTCAAACTAACTGAGAGCTATTTGAAACCGGCGGTTCCAAGCCGATTTCTCCTCGCTTGACAAATAAAGTTATCGAAATCAATTATACGAAAACCTCAAGAGATTTCTAGGACACCCCTAAAGACTAGAACAAATTAATCTTAGTGCTAATAGTAAATTTGTAGGGCTTTTTTAATTTTAGAACAAACAAAAAAACACATCCCTTCCCCAAACCAAGATCTTTGGAACCGTCTTGGAACTATTCAACTATTTAACATTTGAATATGTATTTAATCATTAAATCTACTTGCAGGCTGCATGAACATAGTCATATATTTGCTGCAACACGACGCTAGCCCCGATATACCCACAGTACGCGGGGAAACTCCGCTGCATTTGGCGGCGCGAGCAAATCAGGTAAGTGAGTTCTGGTTGCTTATCGCTAATAGCTGACCTTTCCCCACTTTGATCAGACGGACATCATTCGAATTTTGTTGCGCAACGGAGCCCAGGTAGACGCCGTCGCTCGTGAAGGCCAAACGCCTCTCCATGTGGCTTCACGGCTGGGCAATATTGATATAATTATGCTAATGCTGCAACATGGCGCACAGGTGGATGCGAATACAAAGGATAACTACACGGCTCTGCATATTGCCGCCAAGGAAGGGCAGGAGGAGGTCTGCCAAGTGCTGCTTGACCACGGTGCCCAAATGGATTCAGTCACCAAGAAGGGGTTCACACCATTACACTTAGCTAGCAAGTATGGTAAGCAAAAGGTGGCCAACCTGTTGCTGGAGAAAGGAGCCGCTATCGATTGTCAGGGCAAAAACGAGGTGACGCCCTTGCATGTGGCGACTCACTATGACCATCAGCCGGTGGCTGCCCTATTACTGGAGAAGGGCGCATCGCCACAAGTGTGCGCCCGGAACGGACACAGTGCTTTGCACATTGCGGCCAAAAAAAATAACCTAGAAATAGCCCAGCATCTACTGCAGCACGGGGCAGACTCAAATCTGCAAAGCAAGTCAGGCTTCTCGCCGCTACATTTGGCAGCGCAGGAAGGTCACGTGGATATGGTGCAACTGCTGCTGGATCACGGCTCCGTCAGTGATCAGGCCGCCAAGAACGGACTGACTCCGCTGCATTTGTCCGCCCAAGAAGGGCATGTGCCCGTTGCGCGGATACTGCTCGATCACGGCGCTTGCATTTCGGAGCGCACAAAAGCTGGATACACGCCCCTTCACATTGCCGCTCACTACGGCCAAATCAATCTGATAAAATTTCTGCTTGAAAACGATGCCAATATTGAAATGACCACCAACATTGGATATACGCCGCTGCACCAGGCCGCACAGCAGGGCCACACAATGGTTATAAGCCTCCTGCTACGCCACAAAGCCAATCCCGATGCCGTTACAAATGTAAGTAATCTGTAACCTTAGCATACCGACCTATCAGGCATAAAAAACCAGTAAGGGCGCTGCAGTCGAGTTTCCCGGCTACAAAATACCCTGTTCATTTGTTTTCATCTATTCGTTTTTAACAACAAAATCACAGTGGAAGTTTAATGGCCCGGCACACACACAGACCGCGCCGCGGAGCTTAAACTGACGCTAGACCTTACCCAGAGCTGTCCCCAGATCTGACCCTATGTTACCCCAGAGCTGTTCCTAATCATGTATTGAGTATAGAGCACTTATTATTGAATACTTATATACAGAGTATATATTAAGTTTGTGCAAAAGTATGTAACAGCCTGAAGGAAACATCTCCGACAACATAAAGTATATATGGGCATATCCATGATGTCGAACGCGACAGCTGTTGGCACAGAAATTTAAAACAAATTCAAAAAAGATTGTATTTTTTTTGCCTTCCGCAGACAATTTAAACGCCGATACTAGCGATATTCGAATCAATATTTTAATTCAACTACTTTTAGAATGTTGTCTATTGATGCCTTAATGTTAATTAAAAAAGATTTATACTTTTTTCAAAATTCGATCTTAAGCACTTTCGTACGGGACATGTCACACGGGTCATGTTTTCCATTCTGATATTGTAATGCACAATTTTCCCCAAAGCGGCAAGAGGAATTTAGTTTCGGAGAAGCTCGTCGCCTGGCAAGCCAAACAGCCTGAGAATTTTTTCCTTTCCCTTCATTTTCTCCTGTCATACATATTTAAGTAATGTATCCCAATGGGCAATTACAAAGAAAAAACAACAGAATTAAGAACGATAAAGCTAAGCTAACTTCGTCTGTGCCGAAGTTTAGAAGCATAGAAAACCCATAAACACAAAGTTTGGAGACGTTTCCATTGAAAAGAAAAAAGTTGTTCTTACCAAAACTAGATTTCCGACCGATTGTTCCTATAGGAGCTGTGAGATATAGTCATCCGATCCGGTCGGTTCGGACATATTAGTAGCGTGTAGCAAAAAGAATACCTTGTGGCAAATTTCAGCTTCAAAACTGAGAGACTCGATCAGCATCAATACCAAAGTCTAAATAGCCCTGTCAATATTTATAATTTGTTTTGTTCTAACAAGGTAGGTCAAGCCCGAGTATAAGATACTCTGTACCAACGAAATATTAAATAAGCATACGTTTTTGTGCTGCAGTAGCTGACAGCAGCACTGCTACTGCGCTGCAGCAGCGAACAGTAGTTACTGTTGCTGAGTTTTTCTGATTTGTGTTCGAATTTGTCAAGGTGTTCACCCACACGCCAAATTAATTTGCAAATAGGTTTGTCGGAACTTCGAAAGCTTGCACTGAATTTGGCTTAGTGTTCAGACTCGCAAACTTGGTTTGCAAAAGTTTTGTGTTTCCCACAAACCAATTGGTTTGTCTAGCAGTTGACAAATAGCCGACTTAGTGCGATATTAAATATCGGGCTAATCGAAATCACTAGCTGCTTAATATTTTTGCAAAACAAAAATGAATTTCTTTATTATTTGCCTTGGCGCAGCATCGTACCATGCCCTAACTTCTCTGCAAAAAAAAAACCGTAAAATAAAACGCAGAGAATGGGTGGCACCTCCATCCCTGCAGCCAGTCGACTGATGGCATGCTTGTAACCATGCAACCCTTGCGATTTTACAATAAAACATTATTATTGTACTTATTTTTACACGATTTTTCTTCTTCTTATTCAAACGAAATATTAAAATTGTTTTTTAAACGTCAAAGCAACTTTAATTTCTCAAACAAGCATCACAAAATTGAAATAGTTTGCTCTTACATTTGCCTTGTAAGAACAAACTCGGTAAATGCGATAATAGTTTGCAAGAGAGTGTTCACATTGTGTTCAGACAGCACGCAAATGTGTCAAAAACTTCACTGTGCAAACTGTGCGTTATTCTTAGCTGAGGGTTCTTCTTCTTCATAATCAAACAACTTTTTATTCAATTTCCTTCTTAACTATAAATAGCAAAACGAACTTCAATGCAAACAGACTGACAATGATGATCTTAAGCTAAGCTCACGTTTTATATTTAAACGAGAGAGTAGGTTAAAGTCGGCCCCGCCCGACTTTTATTTAGCCGTCACTCAGGGGAATTAGTGTTAATACTCTTCCGTAGGTTAATTAACAGAGCATTAACATTGAGCATTTGAATATTTCATTATTATGAAAGAAAACAGCGCATGCGGCCCAGATAAGAATGCAACGATTTTATATAGCCTTTATAACTCTGCCATTTATTACCCGATCTCTATGAAAATTTAAGAGATTGTATATATTGGGCACATAGTAGCAGAAATAGCAACCAAAATAATGATCTGAACTTGCTGATGCTCCGAATATGAAACAGCATAGCAGTATCATGAGCACAATATTCAATCTGGAGCACTATACTTAGCTTTGGTCCGTGCAGTTAAATCTTTCAGCACTATAGATATTGTATACAAGAACTACTATCAAAATACTATCTGGAGTTATAGCAATATCAAAAAAAATCGGAGCAATCGGAGCAAAAAAAGGCATAGATTTTAAATTCTTAATATGGCAGTAATTTAGAGCTGCTCAGCCTGCTCCCAATAGTGCTACGCATAGCTGCTCTAGTAGTTGTCTCAAATTGATTCCTAAACAAGAAAGAAAGTCGGTCAAACCCGACTATAACATACTCTGTACCAAGGAAATTACACGCTCAGCATAAATTTTGATGCTGCAGTAGCAGCTAAAAGCAGCGCTGCTACTGCGCTGCAGCAGCGAACAGTCTTTTGATCATAATTCAAAAACCGTTCATCCGATCTTCTCCATTCCTTTGGCGCATCGATAAGTTATCCTGATAACCAAATATGAACGAAAGAACGAGCTATCTATCTTTAAAAATGTGGGAGATATGACTTTTTTCTTAATTGCGGGTTCGGGAGAGGGCATGGTCAAAATTTAAAATAAACTTGATCTGCCTGCACACATAAGAAGCATATGTCCCATACATGTCAATCCTCTTCCTCTTACCATCTCTGAGATCTGTGTGTTCATACGAACAGACAGACGGACTGTTGATGCTGATCAACTTTATAGGGTTGGAGATGCGTCCTTGTGGATGTTACATATTTTAGCACAAACTTATATTACTCTATATACCCACAGTACAGAGTATACAAATATGAGTATAGTTTTTATACCCTTGCAGACGGTATATTGAAATAGTCCAGATGTTTGTAATGCATAGTAGGAAGCATTTCCGACCACATAAAGTATATATATTCTAGATCAGCACGACGAGCTGAGTCGATATAGCCATGTCCGTCTGTCCCTATGCAATCTCCTCCGTCAATTTTAAAGCTATCGCCACCAAACTTTGCACGAAGTCTTCTGGTCTTTTTTGTTTTTAATGCAATCGTCTCCAAACTCCGTATTAACTAGTTTTTGCTGCAAAATTTCGTCGATATCAGACTTCTATATAGTATAGCTGTCATACAAAAGTAGTCAGAAAAGTAGTTGATTGGGAAAAAATTGTTTGTTTTCGTATTAACTAGTTTTTGCTGCAAAATTTCGTCGATATCAGACTTCTATATAGTATAGCTGTCATACAAAAGTAGTCAGAAAAGTAGTTGATTGGGAAAAAATTGTTTGTTTTCGTTGGATATGTTCTTCAAATTAGTTAGAAAACCTGCTGCAAGGGTATACAAAATTCGGCCGAGCCGAAGTTAACTTTCCTATTGAGCCAGCTTACTCATAATTAAGCATGCGATAGCCTTGCATGATTGTATTGGATTAAAGCCATCGCGGCTTTAACGTCTTTAAATTAGCGGCGTTAAATGGGATTTATATGATGAAATTTTTGTTGGTTCTTTAGTTTGAGTCAACAATATTTAAAACAACCTGTGAAAATAGCCGATTTATTTGGAAAGAATTTATATTAATCGGCCTACAATGAGCGATAAAAAATCGCGAAGCGGAAATCGCGAATTCTTCTTAGCGCCTAGTAACCACGCCATCTCTTCACACTTATATTTTTGATACCCTTATCATCAAATCAAACAACAGTCCGTGAGTTCTTCAGTACTATCGCAGGTCGCGATTACTGTTACATACTTTTGCACAAACGTATAATACTCTATGTACCTACGGTACACAGTATAAAAGTCTGAATTGAGCCACTCTGTTAAAAGCTGTATTGAACGGCCAACGGATTGGTGGAACTACTTGGAGTAGCTACTAGCTACAGCAACTATGTGAAGCAGTTTTGGGAGCATGACATATTGAAAATATATGCCTGCTTTGCTCTGGTTGTTCCGATTGTATTTTGATAGTTTTTTTATGCAATAGTGATCCAGATGAAATTTTATTATTATGCTACTGCTCTGCTCCTATCACATTCAAAGCAGTACCAAAAGCAAAGTTTAAGAATTTCGAATTAGCATAGCATTTTCAAACATTGCACTGCAACCGCTTCTATTTCTTTTCGGCCCGAAGATATCTAACGCGTCCTTCTCCGACCACTTCTTCTGCTATCTTTCGCCCTTGCGCTAGACAAATTTTAATTATTTTTTTAAAATAAAATTCTGTACTTAAGCTAAGTATGGACCCCATAAAAACAACCATGGCATTCCCCAAAGCCTCTGCATTCATCAAAGAGACTTCCAGTTTACATTTTCACAAAAAGATTAACTTATCTTAGGCGCGCATTTTTTTATAAACAAACAACAGCTGACCAGTGCAAGCTGACCGTTTCAGATTTAGTTACACTTTGTTGTTTTCTGGTCACACTACAGTCTCAGAGGCCGCTCTGAGAATTATGAAACAATTCACGCAGCGAGAAAATTCGCAGCATTTTCGTACCTAGCTTAACTGTTGGAAGACAGGAATGACAAGCTGATTAATTTTGTATAACACTTTTAGCACTAAATTATAACAAATATTCCAAAACAAATATGGACACACTTTGTAATATCTGTGTGATTTTTACAACACTGTTTGGGCAGTAGTGCCTGACTTATTCTAGACAGGGGTCTGGGTCGGGGAGTTGTTGACAATTTGTTCAGTAAAAATTGTTGTTGTAAATTTTACACATCTGCCCAACTTTCCAAGTGCCTGACCAAAGTGAATACCCTAATAGTTTTTGGGGTCGGAGATGCTTGCTTCTACATACATTTGCTCGACTTTAGTCTACCCTTTTTACACTACGAGTAACGGGTATAAAAATTAATGATTGATCATAGAGCAAGTTCTACTGCTGAGCGCGGCTAATAGTAGCAGGATGTTTCTCTCTGTATTCTATGATTGTGAAGGGTGGGTTTTAATACTATGATCACAAAAAACATCGGCTTATTGATTTTTATCAGTAACTATAAATAATTTATATTGCATTATTATTATAATTATTTATATAGAACAAGGTCTGGCTGGGTCAGCTAGTAATCTCTTGAATTTTCTATAGATCGGATAATAAGTGGTAGAGTTAACAGGGTGATAAAAAAGGGGCTTACTCTTTGTCTTTAACTTGCACTCTAGAACCGCCTAAGTCGATCTTAACAAATCATAATATATAGCATTACAGTGACTCTTAACAGACCTGTTGAATTAAGTCTGTCCCCAAAGAGGGGCCTGGAGTTTTTCAAAGTGATCCCGCCGCTGCGTCAGCATTAATCATCAATATCCGAAGTAGTTCGAACAGCTACCTCGCGTCTGTGACTGTGCCTATTTTTAAACATTTCAATTTAGTCATTTCTTATGCCATGCACATGTGTACATATTCGTATATCTACGTGGAGCGGCTAAAAAGTAGCCGGCCTTGGTATGAAAACAAATTTGTGCTCATGGTGGAAATCAATATTTTTCTCAGAGCGCACAACTTTCGTTTTTATTATTCCTTTCTTTAATGATTTCCCAAAAATATGCTTCAGTCCTTTTTTTCTGATGGCTAACATAGCCCGGGCTATTGCTCATTCACCCCACCTACAGTTTTGTCTATTGAGTACATTGGTCTAATGGCTAAATTCAAATGAAAATTGGTGTCTCTTTTCCTCTAGCCAAACATTCTCTCTTGCTCCCGTGGTGGATGATGAGAGTCTTGCTAAATGTGTGTGTGTGTGATCAAAGTGTGCGATCAGTGAATGCTCCAGAACAATTTTTGGGCGTAGTTTGATTTCGTTCATGGAAGTAGATGCTCTCTTTAGACATCCGGATCTCTGACTTTCCATCTCTTTCCAGAATGGCAAAACGGCGCTAAATATTGCTCACAACTTGGGCTACGTGACAGCAGTAGAAACTCTAAAGGTGGTAACGCAAACATCTGTAGTCAATACATCCACTGGAGTGCAGGAGGAGAAATATAAGGTTGTGGCCCCAGAGCTTATGCACGAGACACTACTCTCTGATTCCGAAGACGAAGGAGGGGACGACCTTTTGGACCACAATCAATATAAATACATGGCGACCGATGATCTTAAGACGAACAATGACCATGATCACCAGAATTTCGATACTACAGACCAGGAGCACGAACACGTTGGTGGTGGTGGATCTGGAGGTCGTAGCGTTGAAAGAGGTGAACGCTCGATAACTGAAATCCTAAATCATTGATCGATTGGTCAAGTTCTTGTACGGTTGCAAATCTTAAACACTTCTACACACTTTCATTCTAGAAATCGTTAAAAATGTCAGCTCCAGCTTAAATGCGTCTGCCATGGACCGGCAGAGCGATAACGTTGTCATCGTTCGACCACCGGTCCATTTGGGGTACGTGTATGGTGGTAATGCCCTCAAAAGGATTAGCTAACTTCGACATTTTATTTGGCAGATTTCTTGTCTCCTTTTTGGTGGACGCGCGTGGTGGATCCATGCGTGGTTGCCGTCATAGTGGGGTGCGCATCAATGTCCCCCCCAAAGCTTGTGCTGAACCCACTCGCATTACCTGTCGTTATGTCAAGCCGCAGAGGGTAGTCAACCCGCCTCCTCTGATGGAAGGTGAGGCGCTGGTAAGTCGCATTCTGGAGATGTCGCCTGTGGAGGGGAAATTTTTAAGGTAAGCGAATAATCAAAAATTTGTCGTTTGAAAAATTATCAAGTAAGGCCATAAGAGAAGAAAGGTGCGAGTGAACCATTCGAGGACTCTTTCGTGGAAATCGATATTTATATTTCATACGTTTTATGCTTAAAGTCCCATTGTGTTGGAGGTTCCCCATTTTGGCTCACTGCGCGACAAGGAGCGCGAAATAATCATACTACGTTCGGACAATGGCGAGAGCTGGCGAGAGCATAACCTCTACGAGAATGAGGAATTCTTGGTTGAAGGACTCAACGAAACCACCCACAGTGATGTCGACTTGAATCCGCTTGAAGATCTTCATACAAGCCGCATCATTCGAATTGTGACACAAAACGTACCGCATTTCTTTGCTGTAGTGTCACGCGTTCGCCAGGAGGTCCATGCTATTGGACCCGAAGGCGGCAAAGTTTCCGCAACAGCCGTTCCTGAGGTGCAGGCCATATTCCCACCCAATGCATTGACCAAGAAAATTCGAGTCGGTCTT
Source organism: Lordiphosa andalusiaca (assembly GCA_035044965.1). Classification (NCBI taxonomy): domain Eukaryota; kingdom Metazoa; phylum Arthropoda; class Insecta; order Diptera; family Drosophilidae; genus Lordiphosa; species Lordiphosa andalusiaca. Next base: position 60,300 of record JAWNNM010002885.1, on the reverse strand, counting down.
CAGGCACAGCCAGTCGATCTGGTTGGTTGCTCTAAGCTGCTCGGCCAGGGCGTTGCTGTGTCGCCGGTAGTTACTGTTGAGCCGCGTAAGTACTTCTGATTGCAGAATCAAAAAGAACGCAAACCAATCTATGATATACTCTCATTTGTAGGTCGACGAAAGTTTCATAAGGCGATAACTCTAAGTATTCCAGCGCCTAAAGCATCTACACAGGGCATGGTTAATGCACCATATGCTGCCACGAATGGCAACGGAACCGCCAACGTGAATGCGCCCACTCTTAGACTGCTGTGCTCCATTACTGGTGGCCAGACTCGTGCAGCTTGGGAGGATGTAACTGGCTCGACGCCGCTGGCTTTTGTCAAAGATAGCGTAACGTTCACCACCACAGTCTCGGCGCGCTTTTGGCTCATGGACTGCCGAAACATTGCAGACGCTGGCCGCATGGCCACCGAGCTCTACACGTACATGGCCCAGGTGCCGTTCATGGTGAAATTCGTAGTTTTCGCCAAGCGCATTTCTGCAACTGAGGCAAAGCTCTCCGTCTTTTGTATGACTGACGATAAGGAAGATAAAACGCTGGAACATCAGGAGTACTTCCATGAGGTGGCCAAGAGTCGGGATATTGAAGTGCTTCAGGATCAAAGCATCTACCTGGAGTTTGCCGGAAATTTGGTGCCGGTATTGAAGTCGGGTGAGCAACTGAACACCAAGTTCCAAGCGTTCCGCGAGAATCGCCTATCATTCATAGTGCATATCAAGGATCAGGAGCAGCCGCACGGGCACGTCTGCTTTATGAGCGAGCCGAAGGTTGGTCATGGCGAAGCACCACAACAGCCGATTTGTGCTCTTAATGTGTCCCTCAAACATCTGGGAAATGACAATGTAAATGAAGTGTCCCACAATCGCAAAAGCCTTGGCCAAACAAGTAACATCGATCGCGGGCTCAATTACAAGGACCTAATTAATGCTGAAATTAAGGCTGCAGCCGCAGCAATAATCAATCCGATTCGACATTCTGACCAGGTGGAACAACCCCTAAAAAGCTGCTCGAGCTACGACTCCAGTGAGGACATACAGCGCGCCGACATCAGACTGTCCGATATAGCCAGCCTGATAGGCAATGACTGGCCGCAGCTGGCGCGAGAGTTGGGTGTGCCCGAAACCGATATCGACCTGGTCGACACTGAGTACCCCAGTGCCAGTGCTGAGCAGACTGCTCAGCAGGGCAGGGTGGTATTGCAGCTCTGGTTGGCTCAGGAGGGATCTTCGAGGGCCACCGGGAACGTGATGGCCCAAGCACTGCACAAAATTGGCCGTGCGGACATTGTGGATCGCTGCATCTTTAATCTGGAGCCGGTGACAGATCAGGTAGAGCGGGGCCTGGCGACGGCTAGACTTCAATCGCACCGAGTGTCTGATACAATTGAGGAAGCGGTCCATTTCGATGCCTCTAGCACCAGCAACGAACAATCAAACAGGAGGAAAGCCATTGAGCCTTTGTTGCAAGAACCAATTGGTGACGACTGTAGCGAAGGTAGCCATCTAATGTCTTTGTAAATCCATACAAATGCTGTCGCTCATCCGCATACTCTTCTGAAATTAGGTAGATCCTGTGCTACGCCAGCATCTACTCCAATCGACACCACAGATGACACGAAGCAACCCGCTTATGACATCAACACTATTCGAGAAGTAGCAAGGGAGCACACGCTGCAGCTCTTGGGGGAGGCCCAAAAAAATGTCGAGAGTAGAGGTAGGTTGACCAACTGTCTAAACACTATTTTCACATTATAGTCCAACAGCACAATCAGCCATCCAAAACGTTTCTCCGCCAGCATTCAATGCAGATGCTGCCGAAGATGAGCTATTGATGTCCCTGGCAGATACGAGTAGTCGGACATCAGCAGAGGTGCTTGAAGGTGCCGGTGCATTGTCCAAGGCGTTGGTAGTAAATGAGGCTCTCATATCAGCAACGGCAGCCGCGGACGCGAACAGCAATAAGGCGGATAACTAAACCCCCAACTTATTACCGCGAGGCACTGTCTATTTATTTATTTATTTATTTATCAAGAGTACTCGTTCGTTGTTTGTGTGTACGCCAGGCAATTAATAATTTTTATACATGTAATGTTTATACCTAGTATTGTTTCAGAACGAACACATCTCTAACATTTTCCCGATATCAATAGAGTGCGAAATTCATTTGATAGATACATACGCATCTAACTGCAATGTATGTGTATGTACAATAACTTCATTATATATGTATTGAATATTAATATATGAATGTAAGTGAAAACACGTCTTCTGTCGAAACGAATAAACATAGCCCGTGTATCAAGCTAATCGAATAAATTGTTGAACCATACAATGTTTTGGTTGTGTTTTAAATAGTTCATCGCTTTGTTTAAATCGGATCCAACCCGATGCAAAATTTTCCTGAGCTTAAGCTCCTTTTAAAACGATTAGAAAACAAAGAAAATGTTAATTCAAAATTTTATGAGCTATCAAACGAGCTTTTGCTGTTTAAGCTACCCAAGTCAACGTGCAACGTTTATTTTCTGGGGTGTAAGACGAACTCTTTTTTAGCTTTACCATTATACGAGTCCCTAGTTCATTTAGTAAAAATCACAATTATTAGTGTCGCCAGAACATAAGGTTCTAAATTTGCAAAACTTGCGAAAAAAAATTGTAAATATATCGCTGGTAGTGTGTTTCGGACTCTTGCGGTAGGTTTTGAATTTTGTGGTGGTTTTCTAAGGCCCGATTTCTCACAGTCCGGTTGGTCAACTTGACAGGCAGTTTAACCGAATTTGAGTGTCTCATGATGTATGTGGCGTAACAGGAGGAAAAAACTTAAACGCTGCTCGTCCACCGGTCAACTTTAACCGCGAGCTCAGAAATATAAATGCAATTCGAAGAGGCAGAGCATTGAATGAATAATGCAAGGAGGAAGTACAGGGAGAGGCCTAATCATTTTACTGATCTGGATGATGCCAAATTTGTTGTTTGTATTTGTTTTTTTCCTTCTGGTTCTTTGCACCATCACTTGCACTCTTCATGGCAAGTAATTTTAATCTGCCGTTTAGCAAAACAACGACCAGCAACAACCAATTGCTCCAAAAATCAAACAAACCAAGCCGAGTCAGCTGTTCAAGTCAAGCAGTATGATCGATGGGTATTTATCGATATCAGGCGAAACTGCTGCTCAGAAAAGCAAATGACTTAACCACTCGTCATCTTGACGAACAAATCGGACCGGTGGTTGGCTAACCGGAACCTTTCAGAAATCGGCGCGCGCACACAAGCGGCTGAAAGATGAACTGACGGCTGAACATGATTTTTAAGGGCGTCAGCAAGCTGAGCTGAGCTTACAACTGATGTTTAAAGACCAATACAGTGCTTGTTGTGCACAGTTGCATGCTCAGGGAGTGATTGTTTGTCAAGATCAGCCGTAAGTTCCGCCGTCAGTTCACCATTCAGTCGCATGTGTGCGCGCGTCCTAAGTAAAGTGATCTCGTGGCTGTTACTGTTGTTGCTGCATTGCAGCCGAAAATAAATACATACTTAAATGTGTATGATTTGCGAGCACATGACGGATTGTTGTTGTTTCTACATTGCAACAGAAAATAAATACATACTTACGAAGGTACTACGTAGTACGGGCGGGTACCCGCGTGTATTTGATCGTGTGAGTGTGTGTCACGACGTGAACGTGAGCAAATCGAGTTTCGTTCGTGAGCATCCGTTATTCGTGCGTTGTCTGTGAGTGAATTAAGACCAAACATCGTGAATGCAGTATTCACGAGTTTTATTATGTATTTTTCGATTAACAAGTATCATTACTAGAAAATGTGTATAATGTAATATTGTACTTATCTGACAAAATGGTAAGGGCACACACAGTAGTGAAATGAGATCAAATTTTGCAAAAATTCTAAGAACCTAGAGAAAAAAGCATGTCTGCTTTAAGTTCTAATTATGTGGGACAGAAAAAAGAAATAAAAAGAATCCTTCTTGAAAGGAAATGAAAGCTATATATTGATGTCAGTTTTGACAATTGATGGCAAGGCTCATTATTTTACGTGTTGCAAAGAAGCAAAGAAGTGTTGTCATATTTCTGTGTTCACAACACTAACGTTGCCCGAAAAAATAAGAACAATATTGCCTTGAAGCAGCTGCAATTGATTGGCAGTTCGCGGAAATTGTGTGCAAACTGCTTTGCATCTTCTTAAATCAGATATTATGGGTATACATTTTTATAGTGATGGAAAATTCATGGCGCGTCGGTAAATTGTGCATGAATCGTGAGTTACGCAAATCTCTGCTTATTAAGTGACAGCAAACCCGCACATGCGCCCAGCTCTAGAATATACCATACCAAATTGGTGAGTACTCTGCGGTACCTAATTGCAAGTTTGGGCTTGTTATACCCTTGCATAGGGTATATCAAAATTGTCCAGATGTTTGTAACGCATAGAAGGAAGCATTTCCGACCACATAAAGTACATATATTCTTGATCAGCATGACGAGCTGAGTCGATATAGCCATCTCAGAGATGGTAAGAGATAGAGGTTTCATATGTATGGAACATATGCTTCTTATGTATGCAGGCAGATCAAGTTTTTTTTAAATTTTGGCCACGCCCCCTCCCGCCCCCGCAATTTGGAAATATCCTCATATCTCCCACAAGAAAGAAATTCGGTCAAGCCACTTTTGATGCTGCAGTAGCAGCTAAAAGCAGCGCTGCTACTGCACGGCAGCAGCGAACAGTTTTTTAATCCTAACTCGACAACCGTTCATCCGATCTTCATCATTCCTTTGGCGGATCGATAAGTTATCCTGTTTACTAAATATGCCTAGAAGAACCGAACCATCTATCTATGTAAAACTGTGGGAGATATGACGATTTTTCTAAATTGAGGGGGCGTGGTAAAAATTGTAAATAAACTTCATCTGCATGCTGACATAAGAAGCATATGTCCCATTCATGTCAACCCTCTTTCTCTTACCATCTCTTAGATCTGTGCGTTCATACGGACATGACTCGGCTGTTGATGCTGATCAAGAGTATATATCCTTTATAGGGTCGGAGATGCTTCCTTCTCCCTGTTACATACTTTTGCACAAACTTGTAATTCTCTATGTACCAACGGTACAGAGTATAATAAAAGATAAATTAACAAAAAAAAAGCTATTTTTTTTCAAATATTTTTAATTCAAAGTTCGCGCTTCTAAAAGTATGCTTCACACTTTAACTCATGGGACTGAAAACAGCTCTGAGTTCATTGGCGAAACTCCGCTGTTTGTTTAAAAGAGCATACTATTCGGCTGACTACTTTAATCAATAATAATGGGAATTTTAAAGGCGGTTAGATGAAATACAAAGCAAAACCAAAGTAGTAAGCCATGATGCCAGTGACTTGGGCACGCCACTCTTAACTCAAAGTTGACAAATGAAAAAAAAAACCACAAAATTCAATATTTTTATATTTTATGAAAACGAATACGAATTAAAACTTTCTTGTTTTTTTTTATTGCAATCTAGTTCAAAGACGTTTTCTTGGAAAAAAAAAAAAAATTTTCACTAAAACTAGTTTCTCGACCGAGCAGTCATATGGCAGCTATAACCTATGGCCATCCTGTTTTGACAGAACTGCACAGACTTGTGTTAAAGCTTATAAAATAAATATATGCCAATTTTAAAGAGGTTTACATGGAACCCAAAAAAATTTTTGTTACTAAGACTCTTTTTGTAACCTTACTTTTCTATGGCAGCTATACTAAATAGATGACCGATTTCGACCAAATTTGGCAGAATTATGGAGAAGCATTAAAATCTAGTAAATACGGAGTAGGGAGACGTTTGCACTAGCTCTCACTAGAACAAGTTTTTCGACCGATCGTCCCTATGGCAGCTATATGTTATAGTCATCTGATCCGGACGGTTCCGATAAATGTGCAACGTATTTGTACCAGAAGACTTCGTGCAGAGTTTGGTGGCGATAGCTCTCAAAATGACGGAGGAGATAGCATAGAAACAGACGGACATGGCTATATAACCTTAGCTCGACATGCTGATCAAGAGTATACATACTTTATGTGGTAGGAAAAAACTTCCTTCCATGCGTTACAAACATCTGGAAAATTTCAATATACCCCCCAGCAAGAATATAAAAACTTGCTAGTTTTCAGTGGAAATTTCGTTCAAATTAGTTAGAACAAGAAAGAAAGTCGGTCAAGCACGGCTATAACATACTCTGTACCAAAGATATTATACGCTAATAACTAACTCTGTGGGGGACTCGAACTTGGGACCTCCGGACTTGAACTCGATTGGAATGCCGCGTCAACCAGTTGTGCCATCGTGTATGCTGGCTGATCGTCGGCTAAAATCCTACGTATATTGAATAGCCTACAGTTATTCATAAATATCTTTCTGGTATTTTGCAAAAATAAGACTGCTTGTAATTCTCCAGTTGGAATTCCCTGCTTAGGGAATATAAAAGGGGTAAATGAAATTCGCCGATTTAATATGTTTTTAGTCAATTCAAAGTGGTTTTTAGTTAATTTAAGTACAGAGGGGCATAGTAAAATCATATATGATTGTGTTAGGTTTTACTATGCGATTTTTCCCTGAGTGAACTAGTCTGTCTATGGCGGGAATCATTCATCGTTAAGCCACTTGAATGAGAGAAACTCGAGAAGGGATCATTTACATTTAATTTATAAAGCGCCACAACAAATTGATGGTACATTCAATACCCGAGATAGCACCCTGCATGTTATCACTCTGCGTTCTTCTTGTCCTCCTCCTTTGCAACCTCCGGGTATTCTAACTTGACGCCTGGCTCGCAGGTGAATATGGGACAGCAGTATGGGAAGGATGCGGTCTTGTTAGTCTTCCCGGTGTCCAGCTTGCACTTGTCATTGGCTAACGGCAGCGGACCACAATCCTCCACGAGCTCGAGGAGCCTGCGAATGATCACTTTAATAAAACGAAATTTGGGGAGCAGAGGCGAAACTTACTTGGCGGCATTTTCCTCGTTTTGCACGCACGTCGAACGACCGCAGAAAGGAGTCAAGTCCCAGGACTTTCCCGGCTCCACTGTTGCACAGCGAGTCGAAGCAAAGCACATGCCCGGAAAATCTGAAAGCAGGCAGACAAAACCAGTTGAGTTTACAGGATCAGAAGGCCCCTGGCCATGTCTTTAAGGCAGGTTGCGTAACCTGGCTGAGTAGTTGAATCATTGCATATTACGATTGCCACTTGCTCTCGCCATTAACAAACCCAAACTGGTTAGCCAGATATATACATTTAGGGACATTCACTGCATGCATGAAGGAGGAGAAAGACTGCCAACTTATTGGACGTGAGCACACAGCTCCTATTAACCAATAGATTTGATGCAATATCCAGCGGACACCTCTGCTAATGACCTTGTGCCAAACAGACCAAAAAGTCTGCATTCAAGCCTCCACACACACATACACAGCACTCGCCGAACGGCTTTCGAAACGCGCTCAAGCGTCAATCCCATGCACTGTGCCAGCTTAAACTCTGGCTTTCGCTTTCGTCGCACAACCAAGACAGCGACCGAGCGGCGCACTTTAATGAGAATGACTGATTCGCTGTGGTGGGAGTTCCCGCCGACAAATCAACCACAAATACGTCAAGCAAATATGTACAAATCTTTTTCGAACTGCGCAGGTGCCACTGCTGGGGCTCGCAGTGTGCTGAAAAATTAACCCCAAAAAATTCCACTGGCCCCCACACTCACCTCGAAGCACGTCGGCGGGTATGAGCCGTTTGTAGATTCTGATTTCACCATCACCTTCGGCTTCGCTCGTGACCACCACTTTTTCCTCGGCCCCTGCAGCCCTGGAAGGAGCCACCACGACTGCCAGGACGAGCGCCAAGACGAGGGGAGCAATCGCATTCATTTTGTAGGCTACAGCGAGAAGTTTCTACCACTGGAAATGCTCTTTGATATTAACCGCCGATGAAAAATCGACCATAACAACAACAACAACGACAGCGCTTAAAGGCAGCAACACTGCGGATCAACAAGTGGGAACGTAGTCCACCTCAGGCGAAAGTAAACGGCGAATGGAGACCACCGGGCTGCGTCACCCCTATTTATAGTGGGATCGAGATCGGGTTTTTGAGCTTGTGCAGTTTCGAGCTTTGGCGGGGGCTTGCGCTGGCTCTGCCCGCCACGAAAGCCGTTCGCAATACAAAGCACAGCTTTGTGCTTTAGCCCCTTTCGCGTTGACGTATTCTCTGTTGCCCAGACGGTGTCATTGGAGCTACCATGAACATATGTATGTGAACTATGTGCTTTTGACCATGTCAGTGGCGTAAATAGGGGGGACTAAGGAGAGTCGGTCATGAAAAACAGACAAAACATTATTCTAATTCATATGTGACTGTTTCTCGTCTTTAATGCTAAGTAAAACTGCAGTTTTGGCCATCCTGAGGTCATGTTATACTCTGACATAACTTTAATTAGAGACACACAACACCAAAAAAAAAAGGCTGGTTAATCGGGTACAGCTTCTTCAAGGGGAACCATCCATTATCATCAGTGATCTGGGTCTATCGACAGTCAGTCCAACAGTCAGGGCTGTAAACCGGTTCGGAGTCGAACCGAACCTGACCCGGAGCAAAAGAAAAAATGTAAAAAAGGTTCGGTTCAAACAATATTTCTTTCACATTCTTCCCCAACTCGGTACACTTGGTGCACACATGTTCTGTGATATCTAAAATTTCCAGATTTTTTAAAGTTTGCACCCCTGCCAAAAACCGTCTCTCTATGCTTGTGATGCCTTAACTGTTTGGGAATTCCAAGCTTGAAAAAAGGGAAAGGCAGCGCAAAATCATGCCAGCAAAACTTTTCTCATACTAATACGGTAAGGCCATGGGGAGACACACTCACAAAATTGTCTGTCTGTTTATGCGATACCTTTCCATATTTGGAAAAGCATAAAATACTATTTTTTTATTAATACTTAGGGCATTTACTTTGAGCACTTTGGCAGTTGGGCAGCAGTGTAAGCATTTCACAACAACAATTTGTTCTGAACAAGTTGTTCACAGCTAGCCTTACCCAGACCCTTGTCCAGGATAATTTGGGCACTCCTGCCCAAACAGTGAATCAATATTTTATTAAGACTATTTGCTTAAATTTTGTGCCAAAAGTATTATACAAGTTGAAATTTTGGAAAGAATGTATGTATGTCTAAACAGAAAAACTGCCCCAGTTCTTATCAGCACCAAATTTAAATATGTGATAACCGTCAATGATAAACTCGCTCTAAGGAGCCTTAGAAAAGTTAGACTAGAACAAGAAAGAAAGTCGGTCAAGCCCGACTATAACATACTCTGTACCAAGAAAATTTTTCGTTTGTTCATAACTCGAAAACCGTTCATCCGATCTTCTTTATTCCTTTGGCGGATCGATAAGTTATCCTAATAACTAAATATGTCCAGAAGGAACAAGCCATCTATCTTCAAAACTGTGGGAGATATGACGTTTTTTCTAAATTGCGGGGGCGGGAGGGGGCGTGGCCAAAATTGAAAATAAACTTGATCTGCCTGCAGACATTAGAAGCATATGTCCCATACATGTCAAACCTCTATCTCTTACCATCTCTGAGATCTGTGCGTTCATACGGACAGACGGACATGACGGACATGACTCGGCTGTTGATGCTGATCAAGAATATATATACTTTATGGGGTCGGAGATGCTTCCTTCTGGATGTTACATACTTTTGCACAAACTTATAATACTCTATGTACCTACGGTACAGAGTATAAAAGTAGTCATAGTAAGAAAACTTGTTTTGTTTTCGTTGTAAGCCTCTGTAAAAATGGCATATAATTATTTTAGAAGCTTTCACACAATTCTTCAAAGACTTGTCAAAATCGGATGTCTATAGGTTATAGCTGCCATAGGAATGATCGGTCCAAAAACAAGTTTCAGTGAGAAAAAGGTTTTGTTTTCAAAGCAACCATACTCTAAATTTCTGAGTTTGGTTTGCTTTCCCATGCTTCCACCAAGCTTGGTCGTAATCGGACATCTATATAGAATAGCTGTCATAGAAAAAAAGAATCAGAAAAGTAGTCTTTGTGGGAAAAAAATTGTAGAACAAGAAAGAAAGTGGGTCAAGCCCGACTATAACATTTTCTGTTCCAACGAAATTATATGCTCAGCATAAATGTTGATGCTGCAGTAGCACCGCTGATACTGCGCTGCAGCAGCGAACAGTCTTTTGATCATAACTAGACATCCGTTAATCCGATCTTCACCATTCCTTTGGCGATAAGATAAATTGATTACTAACGAGAAAGTTAAGCTAACTTCGTCTGTGCCGAAGTTTTTAATCCCTTGCAAGTGCTCGCTTAAATATTTTCAAAACATACTCTTTTTCCCATTTTCCGACCGATCGTTCGTATGAGTGCTATATGATATAGTCATCCGATTTGGCCAAAAATTTTTAAATTATGCGAAAACATGTGAAACTAACAACAAAAAATTGCAGGATGCTACCTGGGAGCTATGAGATATAGTAATCCGATCCGGTTGGTTCCGACATATTAGTAGTGTGCAGCAAAAAGAACACTCTGTGCAAAAATTCAGCTCGATAGCTTTAAAACTGAGAGACTAGTAGAAACAGACAGACGGACAAAGCTCAATCGACTCAGCTCATCACCCTGATCAAGAATATATATAGTTTATAGGGTCGGAAATGAATATTTTTATGCGTTGCAAACTTCTGGGTAAAATTATTATACCCTTTGCAAGGGTAAAAATATGTCTGAGAGAAACGAACCCTCTATCTTTAATACTGTGGGAGATATGACGTTTTTTCAAGATTGCGGGGGCGGAAGGGGCATGGTCAAAATTGAAAATAAACTTTATCTGCTTACAGACATAAAAAGCACATGTTCATACATGTCAAACCTCTATCTCTTACCATCTCTGAGATCTATGCGTTCATACGGACAGACAGACGGACATGACGGACAGGGCTCGGCTGTTGATGCTGATCAAGAATATATATACTTTATAGGGTCGGAGATGCTTCCTTCTCGCTGTTACATACTTTTGCCCAAACTTATAATACTCTATGTACCTACGGTACAGATTACAAAAACGTTCTGCAATGGTATACAAACTTCGGACGAGCCGAAGTTAACTTTCCTCTATTTATATACCATTGCAAAGGGTATATTGAAATGGTCCAGATGTTTGTAACGCATAGAAGGAAGCTTTTATGACCATATAAAGTATATATATTCTTGATCAGCATGACGAGCTGAGTCGATAAAGCCATATCCGTCAGTCCGTCCGAGTGTTTCTAAGCCATCTCCTCCGTCAGTTTTAAAGCTATCGCGACCAAACTTTATACGCAGTCTTCTGGTATAAATACGCTGAACATTTGTTGGAACCGGCCGGATCGGATGACTATAACATAAAGCTGCCAGAGGAACGATCGGTCGAAAAACTAGTTCTGGTGAGAAAAACCTTTTTGGTTTTAAATGCAAACGTCTCCAAACTTGGAATTTACAAATTTTCAATGCTTCTCCATGGCATATATTTATTTTATAAGCTTTCAATCAATTCTTTAGTTTTGTCAAAATTGGATAACTATAGGATATAGCTGAAATAGGAATGATCGGTCGAGAAACTTGTTTTGAAAAAAAATCCTTTTTTGGTTTCAAAGAAAAAGCCTCCAAACTTTGTATTTCTTAGTTTGCTATGCTTTCCCATGATTCCACTAAATTTGGTCGAAACCGGACATCTATATAGTATTGCTGTCATACAAAAGAAGTCGGAAAAGTAGTCTGAGTGAGAATAGCTTGTTTGGTTTCAGTGTAAATACCATTCAAATTAGTTAGAAAACGTGCTGCAAGGGTATACAAACCTCGACCGAGCCGAAGTTAGCTTTCCTCTAATTTTTTTAAGCAACTTTGGAGATGGTAATATCCAACAGACCAAACGTCAAGCGTGTATTGTTATATACAATATTAGCATATAACCCGGCGCGTTTCGCCGCTGTCATAATAATCAGTATGAACCTATTAGTAATAAATTTGATTTGATAATCAGTATATCAGTATATAGACCTAAACTAATAAATATCACAATACACACAAATAACCCTGCTTTGTCATAATCAGTATAGCCCTAATAAATATCAAGTTTGGAGTCATTATCGTTACAAGCCGGGTTTCAAGTCAATCGGATGAACAATAGTTTAATTCTGTACCATAGGTACTCAGAGAATAATAAGTTTTGTAAAAGAGAATGTAACAGCCAGCCCTTATTAAGTATTTTCCTGATCAGAATCAACAGCCGAGTCGATATAGCCATGTCCGTCTGTCTGCCTGTCTGTCCGTATGACCGCACAGATCTCAGAGATGGTAAGAGTTAGAGCTTTGACGTGTTTGGGCAAAAAGCATATATTACGTTTTCGCTATCGTAATCGTAGTCGTTACCGTTATCGTTATTGTTTATTTCCCGACCTATTGAGTGAAAAATAGTTTTTTGCATGCAGAATTTTCCGAAATCGTGAAAACGCGTGTGCATTTATTTTCGCATACTTTGCTTACAAACCGAGTTTCAAGTCAATCGGATAAAAAACAAAACTTTTCCCAAACTAACTTTTCCGACGCTTTTCCGGGTGGAACTTTCCAAAACCCCGACTTAGTACTCACTTTCAGCATAAGACAAAACTGCTGTAAAAAATCTTTTATGGTTTAGACTGTGCGACGGTCACCACAGTCAGTCAGTCAGTCAGGTTGAACATCTTTATATTTATAGATGCACGCCTATGACTCCGATGAATTTTATTTAATTAATTGATCAGTGTAATGAACCGTTGAATAGAATACAAGTTATCACTGATAAATTGCATTTTTAGTTAAGTGATATTTATTTGGTTTGATTTTGATTAAAATAAAGGAATCTATTACATCGAGTTACAGTCGTCAGCATATTTACACACAGGCCTATGTTTTATTTAAACAAAATAGAGGAAAGTTAACGTCGGCTCGACCGAAGTTTGTGTACCCTTGCAGCATATGTCCACTGAAAACCAACATGTTTTTCTCACTAAGACCACTTTTCTGACTCTACTTTTGTATGACAGCTATACTATATAGATGTCCGGTTTCGACCAAATTTGGCAGAACCATGGAAACAAAAAAGTGTTTCTCACTAGAACTAGTTTTTCGACCGATCGTTCCTATGGCAGCTATATGTTATAGTCATGCGATCCGGTCGGTTCCGACAAATGTGCAGCGTATTTGTACCAGAAGACTTCCTGCAAAGTTTGGTGGCGATAGCTTTAAAACTGACGGAGGAGATAGCATAGAAACAGACGGGCAGACGGACATAGCTAAATCGTCTCAGCTAGTCATGCTGATCAAGAATATATTAAAGTATATATATGTGGTCGGAAATGATTCCTTGAATGCGTTACAAACATCTGGACAATTTGAATATACCCTCTGCAAGGTTATAAAAAGAGAGAAAGTCGGTCAAGCCCAACTATAACATACCATGTGCCAACGAAATTATACGTTTAGCATAAATTTGTATGCTGCAGTAGCAGCTAAATGCAGCGCTGCAGAAGCGATCCGTTTTTTGATCATGGCTCGACATCCGTTCATCCGTTCCTTACCAGTCCATTGGCAGATCGATAAATATTCTTGTTTACTAAATATGTCTTTTGTCCCATAAACGTCAAAAGCCTATCTCTTACCATCTCTGAGATCTGTGCGTTCTTACGGGCTTGTTATACTCTGTGAAAATTTGGTACAGATTATAAAAAGAAAATAAGAACTTGTAAACTAAAATGATGGAAAATCATGGTTTCTACACGACGAAAGTTTATGTCGAGGACGAGTGTGATCTTCAAGGAATACCAATTTTTAGGATCAGCTTTAATATAACCAGCAATTTCCACCACAATTGGTGCGATCAAGCCAAAACGACCTCTGGCTCGTGAGAGAACGGTATTTGGCTACTCAAAGTTTATGAAATTTTGCGATAGTTGTCCAAATCAAATCGGAATCACAGCAGTAGCATGTTTTACTTGTCGTGTTTTTCAGATGATATTGCTTATTAAAACAAGTAGGGGCGCTGCAGTCAAGTTCCCCCGACTATAAAATACCGTGTTCATTTCTTTCATTTCAAAACAATGTTTTTGAATGTAACCGGCTATTAAAGGACTCAAAGTAGGCTACATTATTTATCGGTTCTAGCCCTGAGTAACACGCCACCCTAGGGGCCAGCCTCTATACGGTCATTTTTTTCGCTAATGGCTCTGGTGTTTTTTGTCCGATCTGATTGTACTTTTCAGAATAGATAGATATTGGGCCTAGCTTGATGTATACTAAACCACGAGGCTCTAACTTGAAAATTGTGGATCTAAGGTCTTTAATGGGAACAGAGTATAAACATCCATGTTCTCGATCGATGGCACATGACCCGGCTTTGGGCTCTTTCGTTAAATTATGTATCCAAAAGATTTGGTCGACTTGTGGATCTCTTCAAAAGAGATGGTGATTTAACAACGCGGCAGTTCTATAAATTAGAATTTGTGACCTTTTTTTTAATAAATCCTAGAATGTTTTTTTCAATTGACTATACACTGTCGCAAAGGGGTCAAAGTCCAGCTTCTCGCGATATCTTGGTTTGTGTGCTCCTAATTATAGCACAAGAGGAAGGGACCTACAGTTTTACGCCGAGTCCGAACAAGTGGTGAAGCTTATCACCCGATCTAAAATTATCAAAGAAAAAAACGTATCTAAAACTGCATCGAACCCATAACCTCTGGTACAGCAGGAAAACACACTAACCGTTGCATCACACTAAGCCACTGCCCAATATGTGCCTACTTCAGAGTTGCCGTTTTGTCCTTTTTCTGAAATGGCCTGAAAACGGCAAAAGTGGGATCATGAAGTTGTGCGAATGTATGTAACAGGGAGAAGGAAACATTTCCGGTACAAAAACAGAACTGGTTACCGAGCTCATCTATATAAGAGACAACATTTGGCGAATCCCGAGATAAAAACTTACACGCAAACATCACATAGTTTGTGATGGGTTTTAATGCGTTCTTTAATACCTCTTTGCACCCTTAGACAGATTTTAGAGCAAACGTTAACGCACTTAAGAAAATTCCCGCAAAAAAACATCCAAATGAGAAATATGGTGCTTGCGCGAGCTTGCATTCGAAAATTCCGAATTGGAACATGAATAAATGTAAGATTCGCATACTTATTGTATGCTCAGTTTGAATGTGTTCGAGGGAAAATATGAAAAAACAGTGTTATAACTACTTTTAAATTTGATAACCCATTTCTCAATAAAGACACTGATTTAATATTTTTTTATTTTTTAATTCGTAGGTGTAAATAAAGATCAGGGATGCAAGCCGGTTCTGAACCGAAACAAACCAAACCAAGTAAAACCGAACCGAAAACCGCAAACAAACCGACTCGGTTCACGACAGTCTTCAAATTTTTGAAATTTTAATAAGAAAACATAACCATACGTGAGTTTTTCTAGCGTTGTAGAGTTTGTCTAACGGCGTCTTCAAGGACAGCAATCTGTCGGCTTTAAGCAACACCCGATTCTGTACATCTTTTGCTCTTGTTCGCTTCACGTTGAACGAACCGGCATGAATATTGAAATATGAAAGATCACGATTTCGAATAATAGAACAAGGTTGAAACATTCTTCGAATACTAAAAGTGAACCACTGAACCGAATCAATCATAATTTCTGGCCGGTTTGCATCCCTGATTAATTATTATTATTTACTCTAAAATATTTTACACTTTAAGGATTTCCAGTGTTAAGATATCGGCCAAACATGTTCGTCAAAATATTATATATATGCCCGAGGACTGTAGGCCAAAGCGCCAGTTGCAGTATTCTATGAAGAGAGAGAACAACCAATCTGTTGATAAGTGCACTAAACTAAATCTAAACTTAACATTTCTAACGACTTATGAGCAGAGAATCAGAGATTTTAAAGTTTTGCGTTGGATTAGGAACAGTTCTCTTCATGGTGTATCGAAGCGAGCTGGGTATGTTTGTCATCACAAAAGACAGTGTTTTATAATTCTCGAATCAATTTGTCCGTTTTACTTACTTTGTATTCACAAAGCGATGGAAAGTTCCTGGAATAGAATAGAACAGACGGTTTGTCATTCAAGCTCTCTTGTTGAGTTGGAGATAAGGTCTTATTGGAAGTTCAGTGGAATACATTTTCATTTATTTAAGTTTCAAATGATGGGGAATCCGTAGAAAAATCATCACAGAAATGATAAAACCTTATTAATTTGTTTGAATGAAGACTTACCTATCCATTAGTCCGCAGCTAAATATAAATGCAGAAGATAAAAATCTGCTTATATCAGCATGCTAATCCACGTTTTAAACTTCTTCCATTGAAAATAGGGGTTTAGTTAAAGTTACAATCCTTCTCAGCGCAGAAAGTTTTCTGAAGGAAAAAATGATCGTTAAATAGTGCTAGTTTGGCCATGGAAGAGATCTTATTAATTAACAGATTTGATCAGAAATATTTAATTTTGCGTTGGATTAGGAACAGTTCTCTTCATGGTTTATCAAAGCGAGCTGGGTATGTTTGTCATCACAAAAAGCAGTATTTAATAACTCTCGAATCAATTTGTCTGTTTTACTTACTTTGTATTCACAAAGAGACGAAAAGTTCCTGGAAAAGAATAGAAAAGGCGGATTGTCATTCAAGCTATATTGTTGAGTTGGAGTTAAGGTCTTATTGGAAGTTCAGTGGAATACATTTTCATTTATTTAAGTTTCAAATGATGGGGAATCCGTAGAAAAATCATCACAGAAATGATAAAACCTTATTAATTTGTTTGAATGAAGACTTACCTATCCATTAGTCCGCAGCTAAATATAAATGCAGAAGATAAAAATCTGCTTATATCAGCATGCTAATCCACGTTTTAAACTTCTTCCATTGAAAATAGGGGTTTAGTTAAAGTTACAATCCTTCTCAGCGCAGAAAGTTTTCTGAAGGAAAAAATGATCGTTAAATAGTGCTAGTTTGGCCATGGAAGAGATCTTATTAATTAACAGATTTGATCAGAAATATTTAATTTTGCGTTGGATTAGGAACAGTTCTCTTCATGGTTTATCAAAGCGAGCTGGGTATGTTTGTCATCACAAAAGGCAGTATTCTATAATTTTCGAATCAATTTGTCTGTCTTACTTACTTTGTATTGGACTTTGTATACAAAGCGATGGAAAGTTCCTGGAAAAGAATAGAAAAGGCGGATTATCATTCAAGCTCTCTTGTTATGAGTTGGAGATAAGGTCTTATTGGAAGTTCAGTGGAATACATTTTCATTTATTTAAGTTTCAAATGATGGGGAATCCGTAGAAAAATCATCACAGAAATGATAAAACCTTATTAATTTGTTTGAATGAAGACTTACCTATCCATTAGTCCGCAGCTAAATATAAATGCAGAAGATAAAAATATGCTTATATCAGCATGCTAATCCACGTTTTAAACTTCTTCCATTGAAAATAGGGGTTCAGTTAAAGTTACAATCCTTCTCAGCGCAGAAAGTTTTCTAAAGGAAAAAAATGATCGTTAAATAGTGCTAGTTTGGCCATGGAAGAGATCTTATCAATTAACAGATTTGATCAGAAATATTTAATTTTGCGTTGGATTAGGAACAGTTCTCTTCATGGTTTATCAAAGCGAGCTGGGTATGTTTGTCATCACAAAAAGCAGTATTTAATAACTCTCGAATCAATTTGTCTGTTTTACTTACTTTGTATTCACAAAGAGACGAAAAGTTCCTGGAAAAGAATAGAAAAGGCGGATTGTCATTCAAGCTATATTGTTGAGTTGGAGTTAAGGTCTTATTGGAAGTTCAGTGGAATACATTGTCATTTATTTTAGTTTCAAATGATGGGGAATCCGTAGAAAAATCATCACAGAAATTATAAGACCTTATTAATTTGTTTGAATGAAGACTTACCTATCCATTAGTCCGCAGCTAAATATAAATGCAGAAGATAAAAATCTGCTTATATCAGCATGCTAATCCACGTATTAAACTTCTTCCATTGAAAATAGGGGTTCAGTTAAAGTTACAATCCTTCTCAGCGCAGAAAGTTTTCTAAAGGAAAAAAGTATCGTTAAATAGTGCTAGTTTGGCCATGGAAGAGATCTTATCAATTAACAGATTTGATCAGAAATATTAAATTTTGCGTTGGATTAGGAACAGTTCTCTTCATGGTTTATCAAAGCGAGCTGGGTATGTTTGTCATCACAAAAGGCAGTATTTAATAACTCTCGAATCAATTTGTCTGTTTTACTTACTTTGTATTCACAAAGAGACGAAAAGTTCCTGGAATAGAATAGAAAAGGCGGTTTGTCATTCAAGCTATATTGTTGAGTTGGAGTTAAGGTCTTATTGGAAGTTCAGTGGAATACATTGTCATTTATTATAGTTTCAAATGATGGGGAATCCGTAGAAAAATCATCACAGAAATTATAAGACCTTATTAATTTGTTTGAATGAAGACTTACCTATCCATTAGTCCGCAGCTAAATATAAATGCAGAAGATAAAAATCTGCTTTTATCAGCATGCTAATCCACGTTTTAAACTTCTTCCATTGAAAATAGGGGTTCAGTTAAAGTTACAATCCTTCTCAGCGCAGAAAGTTTTCTAAAGGAAAAAATGATCGTTAAATAGTGCTAGTTTGGCCATGGAAGAGATCTTATCAATTAACAGATTTGATCAGAAATGTTTAATTTTGCGTTGGATTAGGAACAGTTCTCTTCATGGATTATCGAAGCGAGCTGGGTCTGTTTGTCATCACAAAGGCAGTATTTAAAAATGTTCGAATCTTTTTGTCTTACTTTGTTTACGCAGAGATCGACGGTAGAATACAGATTTTAAAAATCTGCTCATATTAGCATGTTGATCCACATTTAAAAATTCCTTCATTGAATGTGGGGATGTAGTTGAAGTAACAAGGCTTCACAGCTCATAATTTTCTAAAAAGAAAAGAATTAACGTTTAATAGTGCTAATTTGGACAAGGAAAAATGTTATTATTTAACCTATTTGATCAGAAATATTTAATTTTGCGTTGGATTAGGAACAGTTCTCTTCATGGTTAATCGAAGCGAGCTGGGTCTGTTTGTCATCACAATATATCACAATGTTCGAATCGATTTGTCTTATTTACCTGCATTTTCAGTGCCAATGACTATTTGTTTCGACGGCCCAAGTCTGGGGATTCCTAGAATAGAAGAGAAAAGGCGGGTTGTTATTCAAGCACTGGTGCTATAATTGTGAGTTATATATATATATATCAGAGGTCGATAATTTCTCACTCAACTGTTTTGCTACAAAACAACTGTTATTTAGGGACACTATGAAATATCGCACACAACCGAGACAATGCATTGTTATTTAAGTTTAAATGTCTCGCTCAGTGGGAATCTCGTATTATCGTTTTATACCCGTTACTCGTAAAGTAAAAAAGGGTCTCCTAAAGTCGTGCAAAAGTATGTAACAGGCAGAAGGAAGCATCCCGATATCATAAAGTATATATATTCTTCATCAGCATCAGCAGCCGAAAAGATATAGCCATGTTCGTCTGTCCGTCCGTCGGTATGAACACCTAGATCTCAGAGACTAGAAGAGCTAGAGCAACCAAATTTTAGATGTAAGCTAGTATTGTCTGCAGGCAGATCAAGTTTGTTTCTAATTTTGGCCACTATCCCTCCCGCCCTCGCAACAACAAATGTTGAATATCTCCTACAATTTGTAAGTTATCGAGCTCAGATTTTGCAGTATAGTGCATGTGGCCAATATGTACAATCTCATATTTTAATAAAGATCGGATAATAAATGGCAGAGTAAAAAAAACGTTGCATACTTATCTGAGCCGCATGAGGTTATTAAACACTAATTGTGTGGAGTAACGGGTATTTCGAAGTCGGGCAGGGCCGACTTTAACTTACGGTCTCGTTATGTTTTGTGTTTATGTTGATCAAAGACAGTTATTTTTGAGACAAAGGAAATAAGTGTATTTTGCTAAAAACTTGCCTGTCATCCGATCTTCCCCAACTCTTTGACTTATAAATATACTTATCTTTGAACAAATAATCCTGATTACTACAAATCTCTAGAGTGTTCGAACTATATATCTGCAAAACTGTGGGAGATATTATGTTTCTTCTGGCTCATTCGACCGTTCATACCGACATACAGACGGACATGGCTACATCGACTCGGCTGTCGATGCTGATCAAGAACATATGTCCTTTACTGGGTCGGAAATGCATCCTTCTGGCTCTCACATGCGTTTGAACAAGCTTAATATATATGAAAACTGGTAACTGAAAAAATTGTATAAATCATAGTCCAATCATATCCACCAAGTAAATGGCAATAGCATAATTAAAAGAATAATTTCACTTATTGACATCCACTTTTGGTTTTCTGTTATACTTTAACTGTTAACAAAAAACACTATGAGCTAAATTGTCATTTCAAAGTGTTTTTTAGGACAGATAATTTGTTCTCTCAAAAATTAACAGTCAAATAAGTGTTGCGGGTTGTTTTCGACCTCTGATATATATATATATATAAATTTTAAGGTCCATTTTAAAGTCTGAAGGAAATATCATTCTATGACATAATAAAACTATGTAGATGTAGTAATACCTATCCAGTAGTAGATCAATCTAATGTAATGGCTTCTTAACATGTTCCAGTTTTTGCAAGTACTCATATGCATTGCTCATGCAAAATCCATATTAGAATACGTCCCTAAGAGCTCCCAGTTCCAAATGATGTCTACAAAAAATTAAAGGAAAAATTCGAAGTCGTTAGTTAGTTATAAGGCAAGGAAAAATATACGATCATTAATTTATAAGTGTTGAGTTATTGGTTGAGTAAGTAGTGAATTTTATTAGTTACGCTTACCATGTCGATCCTGTCCACCAATATACGTCTCACAAATCAAGGACGCCATCTGAAATATCACAAATTCCTTATATTTATTGTAAATCGAAAATCACATTATATATGAAGTATAATATACTGCAATCAGTTCTACTATCTTAACATAAGCATTTCACATAGTTCATTTCAAAATCAAAAAATTTCTCATCAGTTGAAGATCGGATTAATATCGAATACAATCATTGAGTACTTACTGTTTTTTTTTTCCAACAAAGCGGCACTAATCAAAGTCTCCTGTAAAGACAGAACAAAGTTAGTTATACCATTTAGCCAAACTAAAGTCAATAGATTGCGATTCTTATGCAGAGGCTTCAGTTCCAATGGTGATAATTTTCATCAATGCTTTCAAGAGTAGCAAATAAGATTCATCCCGTTCTTAAACCACAAACTGACAATTATTCTAAAAGTTTTTACTTACTTAATGGACAATGATGACGGATCCTTGTGGTTATCTACAAGAGGGGAAGATGGGTTTTAGAACTTGGAAAGAATATCTAAGTATACGGTTAGCCATGCTTATTAACAAGTAAAATCTTCAGATAGAAAGGTGTTAGTTTTCATCAATATTTTCAAGAGTAGCAAATAAAAAATCATCCCGTTTTACAAGTTTTAAACAGTGAACCACGAACTCAAATATAAACTACTTGTTGTTCTGCAAAAATTCAAGTTTTACTCACATTAGTGGGGACACACAAAGTGCAGACAACTCCTTGAGTCCTTTGCAGCAACTACAAACAAACAGAAAAGAGCGGTAATTAAAAGGTAAAAGGTAAAAAATAATAAAAATTTCAGGAGAAAAAGAGTTAATTTGCAGCAGGAAAAGCAAATAATAGATCACAGATCGAAAATGCAAGTTAAAGATTGCTTGTCTTTGAGAAGTGCAGTTCTTAGTTCAGTTTCTAAGATGGGAAGTGAAACACAAGATGATATAGTAGACGCTGGAGGACTTAAGAAACCGATCATGTTTACTTTTAGTTTTGGCCACACCCCCTCTCGTCATATCACCCACAGTTTTAATGATAGATGGTTTGTACATTCTAGACATATTAATTTATCAAAATTATTTATCGATCTGCCAAAGGATTGGTGAAGATCGGATTAGCGGTTGTCGATTTATGATCAAAAGATTGTTGTGTTCTACTTTGTTGTGTTCTACTTCAAAAGTATGCTGAACGTAAAATTTCGATGATACAGAGTATGTCATAGTCGGGCTTGACCGACTTTCTTGTTTTGTCGATGTATTTGTTGAGCCACTTACCTGTACACATGAGCTGGATGGGAGCGGTTCCACGCTTGATCCGCCACTCAAATGATTGGGCCTTCACTGCGACACCTGAAAATATAAGTAATTAGTTAAACAGTTTTGGAACTGAGAATTGTAACGTCCTATATTCCATATCAGCTAATCATGTGATCATCAAATGATAGTCAGAGACGAAAAATAAGTCATCATCAAACTCAATGTATTACAAAGTCTGCCATACGCACCTCTGTGAAAAAGCCACCCTGCACTAGCAACCGCCGCTGGCATACGGAGAATATGGTAAGGTCTGGTTATCTGAAACGAAAATAAAACACAAAAAGCCCCTTCTACCCACCCGACACCAGGCGTTCAGCCGCTAGCACCAGTAACAAAGAGCAAACGAATTTGTTTCTACAAAGCGTAGAGAAAGAATAATGTATTATCCAGTTTGGTATACAATTCCAATCCAATTTAAACGGCCTCCTGTACGGGCGGCTCGTAGCCCTCGGGACGGTCAACCACGGCGCCCTCAGCAGAAACTACAGCCTCTGCGGTCTTGCCGCCACCATCACCATGCAACTCGAGCAGCTTGGAGACGTCAAAGCGCGGCTTCTTCAGCACCTTTACCTTGCGAATGTACACATCGTGCAGCGGGTAGATGCGTTGGCAGATCTTCTCGATGTCCTTGGCAATAGAGTCCAAGGCCAGTTTGTTGACCAGCTGCTTCAAGTCGGCCCCGCTCACCTCATTGGTAATGATGTCCGTCATGCGGGCGCGAATCTTGCGTACTTGCGACTGCTGGGCGTAGCAGGTCTTGCGCTGCGATTGCTGGTCCTTGGCTGTGAATCCAATGCAGAATACTCGCAGCAGGTAGCCGTCCACGGTCTTTGCCTCCACGATGGCTTCGATGAGCGTTTGCCATTTTTTCACCATGGACCTGCGTCGAAAAAAGTATGTCTATATAAATTCTCAACAGTGGCCATGTTTTTTTTTTATAACCACAAACACGTTGCTTGTGTGTGTGTGAAAGCGCGCGCATGTGTTTTGCTTTAACCAAATGCACAATTTACTGACCTGTACTTATCTGTGGTAAAGTCCATTCCATGGAAGTTGCAAAGTACGTTGCGGTCCTGCACGTCCTCAGCGATCAGACGGAACTTGCGGAAAGAACGCTCTGGGTCGATGTCCTTCTGCAAGTCGGCGAGCGACACCTCGAAAACGCGGCCCTTCAAGTAGTCCGACGCAATGCGTTGGCCCTGGGTGCGGTTCACCAACGTCTTGCCAATCTGGCGCGTCTGGAACATGTTTGGTGCCTTGACATCATACCAATCCTTGCGCGAGAAGGGGTCTACCACCTTCTTTTTGCCGCCCTTCTTTCCGCCTTTGGAGAGACCTTTATTTTTACCGACTGCCATGTTCGACGATTGAACCGGAAAAGGCCGAGTCACGTTGACGGCGGCTGTCAAAAGAAGGAAGTCGCAAAAATAGTGTTGGAAAGTGGTGCGCTTAACAGCACAGGCTGGGCACGGTTGCTCGCCTAACAGCACAAGTTAATCACTCGGAACATTTATTCTAGCCATTTGTACTGAGCACGTCTAACATGGTTAAAATGCTGAATAACTATTTGCCATTTTAAAATTTTTGTTTACTGAAACTTGTCAAATTCAGTCCCAACTCTTTTGTTTTCAACGAAACTGCCTCGAAACCTTGTATTTCTGAGTTGGCTATGCTTTCCCATGATACCACTAAGTTTGGTCTAAATCGGACATCAATATAGTATAGCTGTCATAGAAGAGTAGAGTGAGAAAAACTTGTTTGTTTTCAGTAGAAATGTCGTTCAAATTAGTTAGAAAAACGTGCTGCAAGGGTAGACAATCTTCGGCAGAGCCGAAGTTAACTTTCCTCTACTATTTTTATTTAGTCATATTCTTCATATTAATTTTTTTTTGTTCTTTCAATCTAATTTTAATTAGAATCCTTTTAGTAACTTTATTTTATATACATGTTATTTTTTTACATAAGTCGGTTTTGTTTCGACTGGTTCCGACACTTGAACTATGCGCGCAACAACTAACAGAAAAATGTTATGGTGCACACTGCTAATGCAAACGGACTACTGTTAACATTTTGTTCCGACTAGTTCCGTCACTTGAACAAGGCGTGCAACAACAAACAGAAAACTGCGATGGTTATCGATAGCTTGAGCCAGTTCGGTCACGCTACGAGCTGCCGTGAAGGGTTACGAAGATTGTGACAGAGGTGACTCACGAAGACTGGGCAAAAGAGCCGCAAGCTATTATGCTGGACAAATCAAGCTTGTCCTGATGAAGGCATTTTTTCAGATAGCAACATTCAATCACAGATATGCGCTAATTGAATTTCAGGTCAATATTAATAATTACATCGGATTTGAATCGAATTTATGTTAATTGATTATGAATCTGAAATTTGGAAAGCACATGCACATGTGCCAAATTGCTACTATCAATCGACATGGTCATTAAATTAACCTGTTGCCAGAAGCAAAAATCTCCTATCGAACTATCGATAAGCAATATCGACACCGCGGTCTAATCATGCAACAGGGTGCTGTAAACGCGGGCATTCACTGTGGCGCCTTAACAGAAGAAAGAGCAAATTCGAGCAAGGCGGACGTGCGGTTGCGGGAGTTGTAAATTTTAAACTGTTTAATTCTATTTGTCTAGATATAAGACTAAATCGAAGCTTCGCGATCCGCCGAGTGTACGAGCTAGTGGATTATCGTGTTTAAATGTGAATCGCGCCTGCTGCAAGTACAAATGTTACAAAATAACTAAGGATCGCGTTGCCGTCGCGCTTCCGACCAATTTGTGCTTTGATGAAATCATAAGACACGCACACACCCATGTACATGTATGTATGTATGTAAATCAGCTAAGAAAGATACAAATATACATACACATGTGTGTTTCCAAATCGATCGTGTAGTGACCTGCACACACTGGTGTGCTGTGTATGTGAATGTGTGTAAGTGTATGCGTGGTGCTAGTGCGCTAGCAAAGCTGTGATCGTTGCTGGTTAACGAAATTGCGTTGAGAGCGCGAGTAGTGAAGCAAAATCCAAAGAATGATTTGCAAATGCAAGTTCCAAGTGAAATGTGATGTTGCATATCCGAAATGTATGTAGAAATGCAACTTTATGTAATGCCCAGACACACACATACGCAGATCTCCAGATTTAACTATAGCGGTTAGCGGTTAAGTAACGTTCGTATTCTAGCCCAGTGAGTGAGTGAGTGCGACTTTGTCATCAATTGAGCTTAACACGGCGTCCGGGCACCTGAACCTGTTTTGCCGTCGGAAGAAGCAGGCCTCCGGCTCGCATGCTTCGAATTCAAATCAAATACAAACTCAATTTACGGCAAGGCAGCTCTCGTTAGTGATCGAACTCAGAACAGAACGGCCATTGTAAGTGTAATTTCTATCAATTAATTATGTTCTTGTGCATGTATTTATGTAGTTGTTAAAGGTAAACATTGATTCCAGCCTGGTCCCTTCTCTAGTTTCCCATTCTCCCGGGGTTAGCCGGGCGGGGGCCGAAGAGCACTCGCTCAGTTACCCATACACTCGCAAGCGCAATATTACATTTACACGCACATTTCGATGTTTGTTTATTTATTTGCTGAAAATACCGAACTGTTTTCTGTATTCTCTTTTACGCTTAATTTTTTTTTGTTTAGGTTGGGCCGTTTTCTTCTCTACCTGTTGATATCCTACAATCATGTCTCTAAATAGAAACTCGTTGTGTGATTAGTCTTGCTGCCGTTGTTGTTATTGCCTTTGCCCTGTCGTCGTCGTCGTCGCCGACGTTGTGTTGTTGTTGTCGTGGTTTGGGTTTGGTCTGGCTGTTACCTTGAACTAATATGTAGTTAGGTATTCCCTGCTGTGAGTACCTACACACAATCTGCTAAAATCGCGCCGATCCGACTCCGGCCAGGTAGCGACCAGAGCTCCGGATAACTCTAAACAATGTCAGTGGAATAATTTTTGCTTTCTCTGTTTTGTGCACCTCTTCTGTCCGCTCCGTCTTCGACTTACATACATACCGTTTCTAGGAAATCGATCGGTCGATCGCTGGAACAACAGATCCGAGCGGGTCCCAGACCAGAGGATGAGAATATCTCAACGATCGCGAGTGTTGTGTTCGATTCACTTTCCACGGTTCCAGAAAGTCACAAATGTGTATGCATGAGTGAGTGAAGAAAAAATATGACACTGGTGCCACACGCATACATCTGACTTGTCCATGTCTACATGGACCGGCTAGCTTTAAGTTGTTGGAACTATGAAATAAAGCCCCCATTCCGAAAGAGAATTTGTTAAAGACTTTAATATTTTGAGACGGCTGTACATTTTTGGAGAAACCTTTTGTGAGCAAGAAAAATTCGCTGACAGTATTGACAGGATGCAGAATTTATTTATCAACTTTGATCCCTATGCGTAAGTTTATCGAATAATTTGCCCATTGGTCGCTTCAGCAGAAGGACTTTCTCCCTGATCGAGTGTACATTTTCACTGATCTTTCAGACGAGACATGGCTCGATTCGGCTGTTGATACCGATCAAGAATAAATATGCTGTATGTGGTCGGAGATGCTTCCTTTTGGCTGTTACAAACTATTGCACATACTTAATATCAGGGCTGCAAACCTCGAAAAAATCAGGAGGGGCTCACACCGGGGTTCGAAAATTTTGCACGAGTTCGGAGGATCGCTGAACTCTGGTTCAGGTTCGGACATTATTTTTTTCCGCTTATTTGGAATGCATTTATGTAATTATTCATCAAAACGGCTCTGGCTGGATAAAACAAACTTAGGAGTAGAAAAGTGCGCTCGACTTATATTTGTGTTGCAGGAACAATACAAGAAATGCGAAATTTTTAAGTTCTTTTTTATGATGGTTTTCACAATACTTTAAAACATTAGAACTTTGAAGCAATCTTTGAATTCACTTTGTCACTTTTTTATTATTTTATAGCTCCTTAGCTAAAGATTCCATTTCATCCTCATTAAAAGATGAACATGGTAAGGAATCATTTATTCTTTCGTCCGTTTATTTATTTTTGATGATTATAAAATTCTGCAATTTGGTTCTTTGCAAGCTGTTTTTGTTCTAAGGTCAAAAATTAATGGTTTTTAAGATTGTGGGAGTTCAAAACTTCTTACAGAGATTCGCACTTTGATATATCAAATTTAACTATAGAAAATCATTGGCAACCAAATACAAGGAACTAATTTTCAAATTTTTTTTTGCTCTGGTTCAGGTTCGGGTTTGGCAGGGAAAATTGGTTTGCTCCGGTTCGGTTCCGAAAGTCAGCATCAACAGCCGAGTCATGTCCGTATGTCTGTCCGTATGGACGGACAGGTCTCAAAGATGGTAAGAGATAGAGGTTCGGTCATGAATGGGACATATGCTTTTTATGTCTGCAGGCAGATGAAGTTTATTTTAATTTTTGGCCCCCTCCCGCCCCCGCATTTCAGAAAAAACGTTATATCTCCCACAGTTTTAAAGATAAATGGTTCTTACCTTTTAGACATATTTAGTAATCAGTATAACTTATCGATCCGCCAAAGAAATGGTGACGATCGAAAGACTGTTCGCTGCTGCAGCACAGTAGCAGCGCTGTTTTACGTGCTACTGCAGCATCAAAATTTATGCTGAGCGTATAATTTCGTTATAGTTTCGGGTTGCATACAGTAAATATTTTAAAACATTTTTTGATTTCAATGCAAACGTCACCAAACTCCACATTTATTGGTTTGATTTTCCATGATTTCACAAAGATTGGTCGAAATTGGACCACTATATATAGTATAGCTGCCATAGAAGAGATAGATTTTAAAAATAGTCATAGTAAGGAAAACCTTTTTGTTTTCGGTGGTAGCGTTTTCAATTTTTGCATTTATTTATGTTAGGTAGTTTCACACAATTCTACAAAGTTTTGTTAAAAGGGGTTGACCATAGCCATTCGAAACATCGAAACTAATTTTAGTTATAAAAACGTTTTTGTTTTTAATAGCTATTAATATTATCTGCTTTAGCACAACTTTGAACAATTTTATGAAAATGTAATGTGTTATATCATATATCTGCCATTCAATAAACTGGGCAGCCCAACGATCATAGAAGAGCCGCCAGCTTGGGAAACCAATCAAATAGAATTCTTCAAAGCAAATCATGAATCGTGGAGACGCATAGAAATCTAGTAAATACTAAGTTTGGAGACGACTTCCAGAAGACTTCGTGCAAAGTTTGGTGGCGATAGCTTTAAAACTGACGGAGGAGATAGCATAGAAACAGACGAACAGGCGGACGGACATGGCTTTATCGACTTAGCTCGTCATGCTGATCAAGAATATATATGTATACTTTATGTGGTCGGAAAAGTTTCCTTCTATGCGTTACAAACATCTGGGCAATTTCAATATACCGTCTGCAAGGGTATAAAAATAAATAATATAAACTAGATTCGCGAAATGGTCGAAGTTCGACCATCTTACAAATTAACACTTAACATTTATTGATGTGCACTTTTAATTCTGAAATAATATATAAAAAAACAATTGAAATTTGATATATTCCCATCTCAACAGTCAACCAACAATTGGGCAGCTAACTTGGCATGTTTTGGTCTCTTGTATACTACCCAGAAATCCAAGAGCAGCGTTGCTTCCTTTTCGTTTTATTATATAAAGTTTTGGTAAAGTGTAAGTCTTCAATATTGTTTAACGTCTGGCCCCACAAATGGGAAATATCTGCTTTCACGAAGTTTTTCAGAAGACCAGGGAAAGTGTGAAGAGACAGAAAAATATTTACAAATATTACATAGTAATAATACATTATAAGTTATAAGAAGCTTCTCCGACCCTATAAAGTATATGTATTCTTGATCAGCATCAACAGCTGAGTCATGTCCGTATGAACGCACAGATCTCGGAGATGGTAAGAGATAGAGTTTTGACATGTATGGAACATCTGCTTCTTATGCCTGCAGGAAGATCAAGTTTATTTTAAATTTAACTCCCCGTGCATGCAACTGTGCACAACAAGCACTACAATGGTTTTTAAACATCATTTGTAAGCTCAGCTAGCGGAATCAATCAAGCATGTTTGTTTATTTCGGCTTGCTGACGCGCTGAAAAATCGGGCTCAACCGCCAGTTCATCTTTCAGCCGCAAGAGTGCGCGCTTAGTGAGGAAAGCTTCTTGGTTTTCAGTGGAAATGTTCTTCAAATTAGCTAGAAAAACGTGCTACAAGGGTATACAAACTTCGGCTGAGCCGAAGTTAGCTTGCCTCTAGTTTTTATACCCTTGCAAAGGGTATTATAATTTTGCCCAGAAGTAAGCAACGCATAGAAATATTCATGTCCGACCCCATATATATATATATATATTCTTGATCAGGGTGACGAGCTCAGTCGATTGAGCTTTTGGGCTTTGAGATACTCCATATTTTGGTGGAATATATTTTTGAATTTTATTTATACTCTGTACCGCAGGTACAGGTATATGTTCTTGATCAGCATGAACAGCCGAGTCGATATAGCCCTGTCCGACTGACCTTCTGTCTGTAAGAACACCTAGATCTCAGTGACTAGAATAGCTAGAGCAACGAAATTTTAAAAGTAGACTGGTATTGTGGGCGCGTAGATAAAGTTAGTTTATAATTTTTCCCACCCTCCAACTCACCCTGCAATCAATTCAAATTTGAATATCTCCTACAAATTGTAAGTTATGTAGCTCATATTTTTTTTTATTTATTTACAAAATTAGATGTAATATTCAATATTAGATCTAAGAGGTTTGAGTGGTGCTTAGAGTACTAGTGACTGGACCTTCGACTCTACGTAGCTCATATTTTGCAGAGCTTGAAGTGTAATTAATGATAAGGTTATAAAGTTTAAAAGGTTTCAGATGTTTCAGAGCAGTAGATGCTGCTTGCTAACAAAATGGTGATATGTTTACGTCAATGTTAATGCTCTGTTAACTGACATCAACATTTAATGTGGACAAGTCTTATTCTTGTAAACTTTTCGGCGTCGAGTCGGCATATGTTTGTTATTGGTGTCCTTTCAAGACAAATGCTATGTAAATGTTGAGAGGTGTTGTTCTACATTATATCTTTATATATTAGTGTTTTTTGTTTTAGATTTTATTCATTTATTTATAATCAGTTCCTTTGTGCTGAAAAATAACAACATACGAACTTAAAGACCTTAAACTGTACAGTAAGTGTAAGGGTTGTTAAATGTTAAAGGGTTTGATATAAAGAGGTCTTAGAGTAGGGAGATTGCATTCGCGTTAGAGTAGGGCGAGTGCATTCGCGTTAGGTTAATCAGTCAATATGTATATAGTTAGAGTCCCCTTTTCATGCATTTCTAAAATTCTTAATGGATGGCTAACGGGCAAAGAAAGTCTCGATTCCGGGCTCGAATCAGTTCGTTTCAAACCCGGGTTGCCGTATTAGTTATAATTCCGGTGACAAGGGTAAAACAAGACATTAAAGCGGCTACTGGATTGGGAATAATAGTTTATGACTTTAATCTACTGTGAAACCGAAAGCAAACAATGTTCCGAGAGGTTAAAAGGTGTATTCGAAAAAGTTTTAGTTTTCCAGACAATCCGCAGGGATCTGTCCGTTAAAATAGCTGGCCCTATGCAAAATAAGATTAAAACCAGAAAGCGTGCTATTGGGGATGTCTCGACTACACTCCAATACTCTATATTACTTGTGACTAGCTCCTCTCCCCCTTGTGTAAGTCGTGTTCGCTTCCGCCAGTGCTGCCCAGCATTAAAGTTTGTTCTCTCTATAACCTCTCTTCCTCACAACCATCGCTCACCCGATCTATACCATTTCTCCTGATTACTAAATAAGTCCAGAAGGTACGATCCATGATACAATGAATAGAAGCTACTGCATGAGAACCTTGTAAAAAAAAAACGAGAGCGTAAGTTAAAGTCGGCCCTGCGCGACTTCGAAACCCCCATTACACAGGGCAATTAGTGTTTAATAACCTCATGCGGCTCAGATAAGTATGCAACGTTATTTTAACTCTGCCATTTATTATCCGATCTTAATGAAACATTTTATTGCTGGGGCGTTAAGGGGCGTGGCCAAAATTTGAAACAAACTTGATCTGCGTGCAGACAATACTGGTCTACGTTTAAAATTTGATGGCTGTAGCTCTTCTAGTTTTTGAGATGCAGGTGTTCATACAGACAGACGGACATGGCTATATCGACTCGACTATTGATGCTGATCATGGGGTCGGAGATGCTTCCTTCTGACTGTTTCATACACTTGCACGACTTTAGTATACCCTTTTTACTCTTCGAGTAACGGGTATAAAAATTCCACTGTGTCGTCACAGGCTCACAGTTTTGTGTTTGTCGACAAATTTGAAAATGTATGCTACGGCAACAGAAAGTATTTATGTTTAAGTTATCGCTTTATTTTGGAAACACAAGTATTAAAAACAAATTAATTTATAATTTTCTTTAACTTTTGGACACCGATGACTTTTTTAAAAATAATTTTTTTGTTTTGATTTTGCATATTAAACAAGAAAGAAAGTCGGTCAAGCCCGACTATAGCATTCTCTGTACCAACGAAATTATACGCTCAGCATAAATTTTGATCATAACTCGAAAACCGTTCATCCAATCTTCACCATTCCTTTGGCTGATCGATAAGTTATCCTTATTACTAAATATGTCCAGAAGGACATATCCCATGTCCTATTCCATCCCATGTGCTTTGGACAACATATTTTCAGCCAATTTTGTGAAGTGAGGAAGTTTCCGATCCTAATTTTGTTGAAAATTTTTATCAGAAAGAAAATTATTTTTTTATGACAAAGCTCTCAATACAACAGGTAATTATACCTATAATGTATGTGCAGTCAAGTTTTGATGATTCGTGATTTGTATTACGTGTAAATGGTGAGAATCGATATGTTGCAGATATACATCAAAGAGAGAGAGTTAAGTTGAGAGAGAGAGTTAAGTTAAGAGTTAAGTTGTGCAGTCGATATTTTGATGTAAATCTGCAACATACAAGTAATCTGTTTTTTTTTTATATTTAAGTGTCGGTATTGTTCTGGGTTTGTCATTTATGCCTTTATGTTCTTCCATTTGTACCACAAATATACTCCACTTTTTTGCTGATGACGATAGTGATTTTCATCCAGATGAAGTACATCTTGATACCACAGATGACGAGGACATCGAAGATCGAGCTAAACAACCCAGTGATTCAAGCAAAAACGTCCTAAAAAGACATTTGCCATGGAAAAACGCAGTTTGAATATGAATAAGAAACAACTGCATTTGTTCGCAAAGTCCTGGCATGATTCCCGAACTAATGAAGCTTTGTTTTGTTCTTATCTTTTTCCAAATGGGAGAAGTTAATCTGATCGACAGCTTAACCGGCTTATATACAATTTTACTAAGAAGCAAGGTGTACATAAGCCAAATGGATCATCTAGTAGGGTTTTAGGATCATCTGACTTTCGGCTGCATATCCCAGAAGTGTTAACAAAAGCTGACACTAAATCAAAGCTGGGATAACGAAGCTCTGTTCTTGAAAATTAACTGAATAAGGCAGAGAGGTCCAATACAGCGTGTGCCAAGTCAAGTCGTATTCCATGATAAGGTCGGCATTGTCTACTTTAGGCAGATAAAAGAATTAGATGCAAGTACCCAAACTGTACAGGATTTTTATAAGTAATGTGTGACAAATGTGAAATAGCATTATGCTTCAACAAAACATATAATTGTTTTACAATTTTTCATATAAATTAAGATATATTTGGAAAACAAATTTTTACTTTTACTTTTTTGTTCTGATAAATTTTGTTAAATCATCCCAATGAAGTGGTTTACGTTCAATGAATACCCTGACTATAATAAGTTAAATTTCTGTTCTAAACAGATCTGATGCATTTATGCAACATTTCGTTTTTCCTTATTTAAAGTGTCAAAAATGAAAAATGGCCAAAACGAAAAAGAAGTGTATTTTTTATTTTTAATTTTCTATCAATGCAATCTTTGCTTAACCATAGACAGTTTTTATACCTTTGCAAAGGGTATTATAATTTTACCCAGAAGCTTGCAACGCTTAGAAATATACATTTCCGACCCTATAAACTGTATATTCTTGATCAGGGTGACGAGCTGAGTCGATTGAGCTTTGTCCGTCCGACTGACTGTCCGTTCTGTCCGTCTGACTGTATGTTTTTACGCAAACTAGTCCATCAGTTTTTTGTTTAATTTGGTTAAAGTGGCTTATGTGAATAAAGCGGAACGTGATTTTGGTTAGGAAAGGAAAAACATTTTTTTTCTGCAGAGGTTGCTTCAAATTATGTTGAAATTCGACTTGTTATACCCTTGCAGAGGGTATATTGAAATTGTCCAGATGTTTGTAACGCATAGAAGGAAGCATTTCCGACTTCATAAGGTATATATATTCTTGATCAGCATGACGAGCCAAGTCGAAATAGCCATGTCCGTCTGCTTCTATGCTATCTCCTCCGTCAGTTTTAAAGCTATCGCCACCAAACTTTGCACGAAGTCTTCTGGTCCAAATACGCTGCACATTTGTCGGAATCGGCCGGATCGGATGACTATAACATATAGCTGCCATAGTAAAGATCGGTCGAAAAACAAGTTCTAGTGAGAAAAGCTCCGTGTTTACTTGTTTTTAATGCTTCTCCATAATTCTGCAAAATTTGGTCGAAATCGAACATCTATATAGTATAGCAGTCATACAAAAGTAGTCTCAGAAAAGTAGTCTTATTGGGAAAAACGTGTTTGACATGTATGGGACATATGCTTCTTATGTCTGCAGGCAGATCAAGTTTAGTTTCAATTTTGGCCACGCACTCTTCCGCCCCCGCAATTAAAAAAAAAAAAACGTCATATCTCCCACAGTTTTAAAGATAGATGATTTGTTCTCGAGATATTTAGTAAAGAGGATAACTTATCGATCCGCCATAGGAATGGTAGAGATCGGATTAACGGTTGTCGAGTTATGATCAAAAAACTGTTCACTGCTGCAGCGCAGTAGCAGCGCTGCTTTGAGCTGCTACTGCAGCATAACATTTTTTTCTGATCGTATAATTTCGTTGGTACATAGGTGTTAAAGTCGGGCTTGACCGACTTTCTTTCTTGTTTTAATATTGAAATTCATATTTGAAAATTGAACAACCAAAATTAATGCACGTCACTCTTCTTCTAGCAGCAACTCGTCAAAAGTCCTCATTTAACTTTGGGATATTCGGAAGTATGGACGGTAACACAACCGCCCAGGGTACGAGTTCGATGCGCCAAGTGACGACAGTCATTCGCGAAAGCGAGACGATAGCAATTGATATAATTTAGGCAACCTCCACAGTAACGACATCGCCTGGAAAGGAGAAAAACATGCCGCATACACACACCCGTCATGGGTCATCCGGAGATGATTTATGCAGTACGGACGAGGTAAAAATTTTCAAGGATGAAGGAGACCGAGAAGATGAGAAAATATCATCCGAGAACCTTTTAGTTGAGGAGAAATCAAGCTTGATAGACCTAACGGAAAGTGAGGTGAGACCAGTTTTGTGCCTGCTCCGCGACGAGAAGCCATAATAATTTCTTCTTACTATCTCTCACAGGAAAAGGGTAGCAAGGCAGCCAGGCCGGATCATAGTCCTGTTTTCAGTGAGTATTGCCATTTTTTTCCGAATATACTATCTTTGAAACGGTTTTAAATCTAAAACCGTAAGTTCCATATAGTACACGTTCACATACGTAGGCCTATGCAATCGGTTTTTTATTTTTGACTCATGTGGCTTGCCGTGTTTAGCCATCCCTACGCCTATTCGTTTAACACATAAACGGGCCTACATGCTTATACCACGATGCATCCATACACATGGCCGTGTATATGTATGGCTGTATAAACGTGTACATGTGGGTATCTTCCTTGCATTGTTTTTACACAAACAAACACACGCCGTCGACATGTGGCTATGGAGCCACAGACGGTGGGGGGCGGATAAATAACCGGCTGCGTTGACTTTAGCTTTCGTTCGCCGTTCCATGGTGCTAACAAGGTGATGCAGATCGTTCGCCGACACGCTACTTCACTTCTTGTTTTCAGTTGCTACATTTTGCTTTCTTTTGGCCTGGCTCTGCATTTGTATCTGTGCCTGTGCGTTTATGTGAACAGAGAAAGAACGAGTAAATGTAAATAAATAAAATGCAAGAGCGTGTGTATGTATATGGAAATGTAAATAAATCAAACGAATACATACATGTGCATGTAGTCATGTACACATGCCTATGGAATAGCAAAATGCTGATAATTACCACAAAATAACGTCCATAATTAGTACAGTGCGCACTGGTAGACGGGAACCAGCTGATGGTCTGCATGTTGTTTTTGAGTTGTCTGATAACAAATAATCGCCCTAGGTGAGACGACGCAACGCCTTTTTATCGCAGATAGCCACTCACTCTTCCAGGGTCAAACCTGTGGCAGAGATCCCCATTACTTGTGGCCATTGCATATGACACAATTGACACTTGTCTTAGGCGTAATAAAAATATTCGGCAGTTTGTTACATATTTCCTGTACCAAAGGTACTCTGTATAGGCATAGCGACTTAATTTCGACGACAAAATTTCGCCCAGTACAATTTGAATCGAAATTATGTCGCTGGAATCGAAATTATGTCGTTTTTTTCCTGTCGAAATTATGTCGTTTCAAGACGATTCTTTTCGGAATTATTTCGATCGAAATTATGTCGTTTTTTTTCTGTCGAAATTGTGTCGTTTTAAAACGAAATAATTTCGACCTCCCAGCTAGAATTATTTTGCTGTCGGAATAATGTCGTTTCAAAACGACATAGTTTCGATCGAAATTATGTCGTTTTTATCGAAATTATGTCGTTTTTTTTTGTCGAAATTATGTCGTGGGAACTATGTCGTCCCCCCCTCTGTATATATTAAGTTGTGTAAAAATATGTAACAGGAAGAAGAAGGAAGCATCCTCTGAATATAGCTGAAGACACATCGATGGCAAAATCTTTGCGCCGATGTTGTTTTCCAAGCTGCATTCCATGATGATTTGTTTCAATCATCGATTTTTTTGCAGCCAATTTTAATTTTCTTGTTCTATACATGACACGGCCATACTAGGCTTAAATTCATCATCCTAAGCGCTCTCACGCGCAACTGCATGCCAAAGCTTGAAATTATTAAAAGACGCATCGAATCTTTATACCCTTGCAGAGGGTATATTGAAATTGTCCAGATGTTTGTAACGCATAGAAGGAAGCATTTCCGACCACATGAAGTATATATATTCTTGATCAGCATGACGAGCTGAGTCGATAGAGCCATTTCTGTCTGCCCGCCGTCCGCCTGTTTCTATGCTATCTCCTCCGTCAGTTTTAAAGCTTTCGCCAACAAACTTTGCACGAAGCCTTTTGGTTCAAATACTCAGCACATTTGTCGGCACTGGCCGGATCGGATGACTATAACATATAGCTGCCATAGGAACGATCGGTCGAAAAACTAGTTCTAGTGAGAAAAACTTTTCTGTGTTTTGTGCAATCGTCTCCAAACTCCGTATTTACTAGTTAACGCTTCTCCATAATTCTGCAAAATTTGGTTGAAATCGGACATCTATTTAGTATAGCTGTCATACAAAAGTAGAGTCAGAAAAGTTGTCTCATTGGGAAAAACTTGTTTGTTTTCAGTGGATATGTCCTTCAAATTAGTTAGAAAACGTGCTGCAAGGGTATACAAACTTCGGCCGAGCCGAAGTTAACTTTCGGCTATTTTTTTATCCAAATCCATTTATAAAACAAGAAAGAAAGTCGGTCAAGCCCGACTATAACATACTCTGCACCAACGAAATTATATGCTCAGCATATATTTTGATGCTGCAGGAGCAGCTGAAAGCAGCGTTGCTTCTGCGCTGCATCAGCGAACAGTCTTTTGATCATAACTCGAAAACCGTACATCCAATCTTCACCATTCCTTTGGCTGATCGATAAGTTATTCTTATTACTAAATGTATCTAGAAGGAACAACCCACCTATCTTTAAAACTGTAGGAGATATGACGTTTTTTCTAAATTGCGGGGCGGCAGGGGGCGTGGCCAAAATTGAAAACAAACTTGATCTGCCTGCAGACATAAGAAGCATATGTCCCATACATGTTAAACCTCTATCTCTAACCATCTCTGAGATCTGTGCGTTCATACGGACAGACAGACGGACGGACGGACGGACGGACGGACGGACGGACGGACGGACGGACGGACGGACGGACGGACGGACGGACGGACGGACGGACGGACGGACGGACGGACGGACGGACGGACGGACGGACGGACGGACGGACGGACGGACGGACGGACGGACGGACGGACGGACGGACGGACGGACGGACGGACGGACGGACAGACGGACGGACGGACGGACAGACAGACAGACAGACAGACAGACAGACAGACAGACAGACAGACAGACGGACAGACGGACATGGCAATATCAACTCGGCTGTTGATGCTTATCAAGAATTTATTATATACTTTCAAGGTTGTAGCCAGCTTTTCAAAAAGGTAGGGGTAGATTTGTTGTAATGTTTCTTAAATATTTATACTTCTAATGATACATTTTAGTATTAAATAATAAAATAAAGATGCTTTTGATACGAAGTAAGAAACCATCTTCAAAATCATGTCGGAAAAATGTTTTTTTCTAAGCTACGCCCTTGTATACTTTATAGGGTCCGAAATGATTATTTCTGGATGTTAAAAACTTTTGCACAAACTTAATGATTATTTCTGGATGTTAAAAACTTTTGCACAAACTTAATGTTTGTTGGATTCGGCGTTAAACTGTAGGTCCCTTTCTCTTGTGCGAAAATTATAAGCACACAAGCCAAGAAATTGAGAGGAGCTCGGTTTTGGCCCTTTTGGATGTGTAAGGCCAAATATTTTATTTGTTTTATTTGTTGGAAATGGGAAAAGGGGGATCATGAAGTTGTGCAAAAGTATGTAACAGCCAGAAGGAAGCATCTCTGACCCCATAAAGTATATATATTCTTGAGCAGCATCAACAGCCGAGTCATGTCCTTCATGTCCGTCTGTCCGTCTGTCTGTCTGTCCGTCTGTCTGTCCGTATGAACGCACAGATCTCAGAGATGGTAAGAGATAGAGGATTGACGTGTATGGGACAAAAAGTCTTATACTTGCAGGTAGATAAAGTTTATTTTTAATTTCGACAACGCTCCCTCCCTCGCTCTACCAATTTTTTTATACCCTTGCAAAGGGTATTATAATTTTGCCCCATAAACTATATATATTCTTGATCAGGGTGACGAGCTGAGTCCATTGAGCTTTGTCCGTCCGTCTGTCTGTCTGTTTCTACGCGAACTAGTCTCTCAGTTTTAAAGCTATCGAGCTTTTGCACAGAGTGTTCTTTTTGCTGCACACTACTAATATGTCGGAACTGACCGGATTAGATGACTATATCTTATAGCTCCCATAGGAACAATCGGTCGGAAAATTAGTTTTAGTGAGAAAAACTTTTTTCTTTTCAATGGAAACGTCTCCAAACTTTGTTATCTTAGGTTTTTGATGTTTTTTATAATCCTACTAAGTTTTATTAAAATCGGACAGTTATATGGTATAGCTGCCATACAAAAGATAGGTCTGAAAAACCAGGGATGCAAACCGGTTCTGAGATGAGCCGGTTTTGAACCGAACCGAACCAAACCCCTTATTCCCGCTGGTGAACCGAACCGCAAACCGATCCGGCATCCTTTCAGACTTTCTGAACCGAAAACCACAAATAAAAACGGTTCGGTTCAGTTCTCTGACGAGCTTTAACGGGAATTGGTTTTCTCTAGCCAATGATTTTGATTAATTAGGAAATATGAATCGTTTCCCGAAGATAATTTTCAAACATTTCGTTCGACCCTCTACATATTTAGCGTTGTCGGATCGATATAACTTTTAAGGATCGATATAACTTCTGCAATTTCCCGCCGATGTCTTAATTTACCTGTCATCTTCATCTTCAGTCACTTCACCGAAATCATATTTTATAATGTGCATTTGTGAACCACTGAACCGAACCGAAACCGCGGTTCATTTAACTCCAAAAACCATGTTATGAACCGAACCGGCGGTTTAGAAACTGTGCGAACCACTGAACCGAACCAGTACTTATTTTTGAGTGGTTCGCATCTCTGAAAAAAACACTCTTAGTTAGAAATACTTTTTTGCTTTTAATGGTAGCATCCTGGAATTTTGTATTTATTTGTTTCACATGCATTCACATCATTTTACAAATTTTTGGCCAAATCGGATGACTATATCATAGCTCCCATACGAACGATCGGTCGGAAAATGGGAAAAAGAGTATGTTTTGAAAATATTTAAGCGAGCAGTTGCAAGGGTGTAAGCTTAGCTTTCTCGTTTAAATTAGAAATTGTATAAAGTTTATTTTAAATAGTTTCATAGTTTTAATAATATTTAAGCGAGCAGTTGCGAAGGTTTAAAAACTTCGGCACAGACGAAGTTAGCTTAGCTTTCTCGTTTAAATTAGACATTGTACTATACAACATTTATTTAAGATAGTTTGTAGAACTCTACACGTATATATAACAAAGCTTAAGGCCATAGCCATAACGGAAATTAGTTCGTATGTAGTTTTTACAATGCGTAGGAACTGTTCGTAAATAAATAAATAAATAAATTTAAAATAATTTGAATGTGTATTTACGTTTTGATAGTAGGGTTATTCCTGCATTTGATTCTGATTATAAATTCGGTGTGTTCAGATAAACTGCAGAAAATTACGAAAAAGGTGTCAAACAAAACAAAATTAAATCACTTTGCAGGAACGACCTAAAATACATGTTGATTATTGTCAGCTTGGCCGAATAGAAAAATAAGTAAAAATTGATTTTGATAAGCACCGCAAAATGATAAAGGAAAGTAGTAAGGCAGCTTTGTATCAAACAATCGGAAATTGCTTACGCGTCGAGTATATTTCGCCGTTTTCTAAATGTTCGTTGAACTCTTACTTTTCTATCTTTTTTTGTACGTTTGATATAAAACTACAGATCGTTTGATTAGAAGACAGGACGAAATTTTTAACGAACTGTTATTTTATGGCATCCCCAACATAAAGCATTCTGTCCCTAAATGCAAGCAATTTATCTCCGATGTGCTGCCAAGTGTGGACGAGGGCCGTTTTAAACACTTTATAAGGGTAAACAGGAAAAGCTTCGACGATATCTTGAGCTGAATACAAAATAATTAAGGTTTTAGTGGCGTATACAGCTGTCAACAGATCCCAATTAACGTGCAACTTATGATTGTTTAATATCGTCTTGGATCCGATGGCGATGGGTTCTCATTTATTAAAACTGCAAAATTTTTTGGGATTGGCGGTAGAACTATTCAAGCATAAAACATACCTAGTGATCCATACTGAAATAACAAATTGTTAACTGCAAAATGTTTATTTTTAAGAAAACAGTCTGGAAAAAAAACCAAAATCAGCCTCGAGGTTGATTTTGATTTAGATTTTTTTTTGTTTGACATTGTTTTTGGCATTTTCTGCAGTTTATCTGGTCAAACCGAAATTAAAATCAGAATCAAAATCACTTGCAGGAATACCCCTAGTATCTATAAAATAAGGAACTACATCCTCGAGCCACTCGACCTAGATTTAGTCGTTCACTGATATAAGTTGACACCGAACATTCCGGGCGTATATTAGACTAGCTGAGTACCAGGCGTCGCCCGGGTCCTTTGCATTGTGAGAAAATTAAAGTTTTAACTGTAACTTTGCTAAATTCGCGTCTTTTTTGACAGTTTGGTATACACCTCCTATTAACCAGTCTACAATTGCCGTCTATGATATCTTCATATTAATATAAGCTCAAATGAAAAATATCAAAATTCAGCCGTTCAATCTGCATCGTCCATTTACCCACGGCTGGATTTTAATCTAAGCTTTAAGCGCTTTCATAGGATTAACGGTTGAATTTTTCAAATTTCGCGGTTTTTGGACCAAGTCACAGACATGAGACATAGCTTATGACAATTTCCTGATCGACATGAACATACTGTGAAAAATTTGTGAAGATCGGTTCAGCGGTTTAGACGCTCATAAGAACAAATACACAAACATACTTTCAATTTGATATATATGTATAGATTTAGAAGATTTAAAAAAATTATCATGACATACTTTCAATTTGATATACATATATGTATGTATAGATTTAGAAGATTAAAAAAATTATCATGACACCAAATCTTTGGTTTTTCTGATTGTTGAAACTTATTGAAAACGTTTAAAATAGTCAAATGATTTCCATGCTTAGATTGAAACTGCGTGTGCCAGGGCAGTCAACTCCATTATTTCAGAATTTTCAACAAATATATTGTCGGTTGAAAGAACAGCATCCAAACTCAGCATATCCTCCATACATCCAAATGTTGGAGCTGATAGAATTAGTTTCGAATACCTTGGTTCTAATGGAAATTGTACCATCAATCGACCAAAGCTGTAATGCTTGCGACAGATCCACATTGAATCGCACCGTGAGAATTCGATGTGCACTATTGAGACTTTCTTCTAATGGAACTTCAATATATTTATCTTTGTTCTTTAGACGTCTAAGCCGCTGAACCTAACTTCTCAAAAGTTTCACAGTATGCTCATGTCGGTCAGGAAAAGTTAGACTATGGTTCAAAAGTGGTTCAAACTGGTTCGAAACCGGGTTTGAACCGGTTTAAAAGTGACTTAGAGCCATATATAATCAGCTATTTAAGCATCCAACTTGAACTTTGATCTGAAGATGGTAATATGGAGATGGATATTTAACTTTCCTAAAACCGAACTCGATCCGGTTCTTAAGTGATTTAGAGCCAAATCTAATGAGTAATTTAAAAACAAACCATCTTAAACTGTCAAAGTCATAGGGTTGCCAGATGCCGAAGGTTCAAGCGGCCCACCCTGTTCTTACGTACAAACATTGGTATGCATATCAACGCGAATTGTACGTACATAAATACGTATGTGTGCTTAAAGGTACTTAAATGTAAATGGATACGTGCATAAATATATGTATGTGCACCATTTATATATGTACCCACTTA
This sequence comes from Lordiphosa andalusiaca, assembly GCA_035044965.1. Taxonomy (NCBI): domain Eukaryota; kingdom Metazoa; phylum Arthropoda; class Insecta; order Diptera; family Drosophilidae; genus Lordiphosa; species Lordiphosa andalusiaca. The sequence goes on along the minus strand of JAWNNM010002885.1, from coordinate 17,770 downwards.
TATACGAATACATATGTACAAATGTATGGTTGTATGCGTGCACGAGTTTGATTGCGGAATGGGATGCGCTTGCCTGCTTGTGCCAAGCTAAACTTCACTCGTTAGCATCACGTCGCCGGCCACGCTTTTTAAAATCCATAACAAAACAGTTAACGAGCTTTTCTTCTCTTCTTCTTTAGCCAGCGATGGCGATTCTGCAGAACAATGTTCCTTGCAAACAACTTCGACGCGACGACAACCAGCCCGAACTCAAGCGCTCGCAATCTGCCAGGGGCTTAGTAATGCAGGGGTGCAAAGGGATCGCTTGTTTTGCCAATCGGCCTCACGTATAAACTTAAATGTATGTATGTTACATAAGTTGGTACATACATTCTTGTGTGTCATCGGAATAGCCTAGTCACAGTTCTAGGCTTTTAGCTCGCCCTCAAGGGGCACCCCTGGCAGGCATTCATAACGATGAGACGTCACTGTATGGCCCTTGATATGTATGTTTGTGCAAATGTTTTTTTATTACTGTGTATGCGCACACATATGTGCGTCTCACACATATATGACGAAGGTTTACATGTATTCGTCTGCTTCGATCAATTCGATTTCTTCAGCGAGCGCACAATACTTATAAACAATCAAATGTGTGTAGGTATGCATGTATGTATATCTGGGTTATCCAAGGGTTAATTCAAATGTAATAAGGGACATGCATATATTTTTATAAACACACACATGTGTCTTTCCGAGGGCTGCTATTTATATTTCCCCTGCTAAGACTACAAAAATGAAAGCGCATTGGCCGTTTACCAAGACAGGAAAGCTTTTAATACCCTTGCAAAGGGTATTATAATTTTGCCCAGAAGTTTGCAACGCATAGTAATATTCATTTCCGACCCCATGAACTATATATATTCTTGATCAGGGTGACGAGCTGAGTCTATTGAGCTTTGTCCGTCCGTCTGTCTGTCTGTTTCTACGCGAACTAGTCTCTCAGTTTTAAAGCTATCGAGCTGAAATTTTGCACAGAGTCTTCTTTTGGCTGCACACTACTAATATGTCGGAACCGACCGGTTCAGATGACTATGTCTCATAGCTCGGTCGAAAAACTATTTTTAGTGAGAAACTTTTTTTTCTTTTCAATGGAAACGTCTTCAAATTATGTAATCGTAGGTTTTCTGTTTTTTTTTTTGTAGTTCTACCAAGTTTTATTAAAATACGGTGTAAAAATAATCTAATCTAAAAAACCAATAAAAAAATAAAGGAAAGTTAATTCGACTCGGACGAAGTTTGTATACCCTTTCAAAAGGGTTTCAAGTTTTTCTCACAAAGACTACTTTTCAGACTCTACTTTTCAACGACAGCTATACTATATAGATGTCCGATTTCGACCAAGCTAAGTGGAATCATGGGAAAGCATAGCAAACTAAATAATACAATGTTTGGAGAAGTTTTCTTTGAATTTCTATGACAGCTATAGGCTATAGTCATCCGATCCGGTCGGTTTCGATGCAGCGTATTTGTACTACAAAACATCGTGCAAAGTTTCGTGATGATAGCTTTCAAACTGACGGAGGAAATCGCATAGAAACAGACGGATGGACAGACGGAACCATTGTCATTCATCCTTCTCCCAAAAACAGCACATACGCTTTTATTTCAGTAATCTGATTAAGACCCATGCAAATCTAAACACATAGCGTTTAACTTGCGTGCATACAAAGCTATCTCGGTTAACTTAAGGTTTGATTTTCATAGAAATATTTTCTACTGCAGAAACGAAATTTGCCGTTGTTTCCATATTTTTGAGCAATTGTTATTAAAACTAGTTTGTAAAATCAACAGTAATAAAAAGCCTGTTGATTTGGCCTTCTTTTCTCAGTGTTAGCGCTTTTTGCCGTTGTTTAAAGGCACGTGTTAAACGCCGCCTCAATGCCCTAAGGTAAATTTTCTGTTACTTTACCATCTACAGAACATCTTTTAAGGAAAATGCATCTAGAAAAATATAAGACTTAAATGTTGCTTGCTCTCAATGCGGGGTATTTTGGTTTAACTTTCTGCAGCTACAGCCTCATGTATGCTTATTCTGCTAGGCCCTTTAAATAGGAAATTCAAAATGATCAAATGGATTTTATGATGATAATTCACAATTTGTATACCCTTGCAGAGGGTATTATAATATCGTTTGGATGTTTGTAACGAATGGAAGGAATCATCTCCGACTACATAAAGTATATAAATTCTTGAATTAGCACAGCGATCTGAGTTGCTGCAACCATGTCCGCCTGTCCGTCCGCCTGCTTCTATGCTATATCCTCGGTCAGTTTGAAAGCTATCTTCACCAAACTTTACATGAAATTTTTTAGTACAAATACGCTGCACATTTGTGAGAACCGGCCGAATCGGATGCCCATTGCATACAGCTGTCATAGGAAGTGAGAAAAACAAATTTGTTTTCAATGGAAACGCCTCTAAACTTTGAATTTCTTAGTTTGCCATGCTTTCCTACGATTCCACTAAGTTTGGTCGAAGCAGACCTCCATATAATATAGCTCCCTTAGTAAGGCATTGTAACAGTCATAACAAAACATCTTCGACATAAACTATATATGTTCTTGATCTGCATTAATAGCCGAGTCGATATAACCATGTCCGTCTGGCCGCCTAGATCTCAGAGACTAGAATAACTAGAGCAACGAAATTTTTAATGTGGACTAGTATTGTCTGCACGCAGCTTAAGTTTATTTCAAACTTTGGGCTCGCCTCGTTCGCGGCGATTTCTTGGCGGATGTTGTTTTGTAGGTCTTCTAGGTATTTGGCTTGTTGATGTTAATCTGTGATTTCAAATAGCTCCACAAATTGCGCTCGTCGTTTTCAGCCATTTCGATAGACCCTTTGGGCCCATTCCAATTGCGTGGCGTGTACTGTGTTCCATGGTAAACGTCTACTTGAACTGATGCACAGTAGTGCCATTTGAAACAAATGGGATTATCTCATAATATAAATTGCATATGATAAATAATTGCTCAATTGCTGTGTTTCTTTAGAAATCTCCAGTTGGCAAAGACTGGTACTCAATTATATCTTTGCCATGCGCAAATATTGAACACCCTATAAAAAACTTGTCTTGCAAAGTCAAAGACTAATCCAGGGACTATTTTGAAAATATGGCATTTAAAAAAATACATTTTATTTTATTTTCCATCAAAGCTTAAAAATAGTGCAAACACAATCAGTAATTTTATTTTGAATTATACACTTAACATCAAAAAATCAAAAAAATGAATCATTGCTTAGTTTAGGTGATATTATACCTGAAACGTTGAACACTGTGCGACGTTTTGAGATATTTATGTAGTAAGTCGATCTGGCATCGCTGTCAAAAGTTTTAGTGTTACCAGATGTGTCCGCGAATATAGCCAATTTGATATTGGTCAGCTTGGGAAATCACACGACCAGCATTCTTCTAAGCGAAAATGACTTTTGAATGATATTAATTTAAAACCTTTATTTAGATAAATTATACGAACTGCAAGGGTGTTTAAATTTAGGGAGAACTTTCCCTTATTGTTATACTCTGTAACAAAGGCACACAGAGTATATTAATTTTGTGCAAAAGTATATAACAGCCAGAAAGAAGCATTTCCGACCCTACAAACTACAAAAATGCTTCATCAGCGGGTTAAAGGTCTTATTTAGGACATAGCCTTTTTCGGCACTCCAACTTTATTCAACAGATATTAGTTATAAAGAAGGTTAATTAAAGCAACTTAACGTGTAAAATCTTAAAAATTTCATATAGTTTTACTGTTAATCATAAACATATCATGTGTGGTTTTGGATTTGATGCACTATGGTTGCCACTACCTCCACTTTGTTGCATTTAAGAATATAGGCAGAAGCCCTCGCATGTATGTATGTATTGGCCATATGTATTGCATATGTATTTACATACATACATTCAGAGTATCCTTGGAAATTAATGAGTTTTCGTGGAATCGGACGCCGCTGACGATGGTTGGTGTTGCTGATGCTCGAACCTCTCGCTGCTTGGCTGCTGTGCCACACTCACAGTTCTGATTATTTCATGTTGCCCATCTTACCTTGCCGTCTACCTTTTACTGCCGTTCCCTCTGCTTACCATTTTGATTTAAGGTCTTTGTTTTGGGGTTTGCTGGGCTTGCTCTGCTTGACCATCTTGTTTATCCGCAACTTGTTTCCTTTGCTTGCTTTTCTAACAAGCTGTGAATTATTTAATGATAAGTGTGACACGCTAATTCACCAATGGCTGCATTTTCTTGCTGCTCCGCACCACCAGCGTATGTGTGGATGCATGTGTGTGATTAATTCGCAAGGGGAACTCTTCGCACATTACGTATATTTAGATGGCATCGATCACTCGATGAGAATTGATTATTTAACCGTAGAAGGATTTTTTACATTCAAGTGCAATTGGCTTTAACATTTTTCTATACTTTCATAAAAATTCATTTTTAACCCAAGCCTATATGTATATAAAATTAGGGCAACTAGATGAGTCGATTGAGCTTTTTATTAAACTTTCCTGCCGGTTGTAACCCTCAACAACACCGACCAAACCGAAAACCACAAAGAAAACCGGTTTGGTTCAGTTCTTTGATAGCCAATGATACTTATTAATTTGGGAATTCAAATAGTTTCCCTAAGATAATTTTTATATGACAAATCGTTCGGCCGTCTACATCCTTAGCGATGTATAAGCTTTAAAGATGACGACACAAATTTTGCAACATGTAATCTTGTAAGTCTTCCGCAATCGCCCGCCGATCTCTTAATATAACTGCCATCAAACTGCATTCTTTTCTCGAAAGTTGACATATAATTGATTTGTTGTCCTCTAGCGGGGAATATTTTAAATTTTCTGTAATACTTCTTTACCTTAATTCAATCCTAGCAAGGAGAGTCTTTCAAATGATTTTCAAAATCGGATGACTAAAGGTTATAGCGGCCATAGGAGTGATCGGTCGAGAAACTAGTTTTAGTGATAAAAACTTTTTTGTTTTCAAAGAAAACGCCTCCAAACTTTGTATTTTTTAGTTTGCTATGTTTTTCCATGATTCCACTAATTTTGGTAGAAATCGGACATCTGTATAGTAGCTGTCATATTAGCTGTCATAGAAAAGTAGAGTCAGAAAAGTAGTCTTTGTGAGAAAAACTTCGGCCGAGCCGAAGTTAACTTTTTTTTTATTTTTCCTCATGTAATATGATGGTGTGTAAGATGCATGCCATGCATTGCATGGTTTTCTGATTTCGAAGGGCACTCCTCTTTATCCAGCAAATCCGATGTCAAAAATTTTGGACATTTTTCTAAGGATTTTAAAGATATTCAAATGGTTTATAGGAATTAAACTTCCAAAGTGTGCGAAAATTTTCATTACGACAGAAATCATAATATTTCAGAGTGTGCCCAACCGAAATCGCGGTTGAGAAACCGGAATCAAGGACATCAATGCACATTTTAAATTAGCCACAGTCAAATATTGCCTCAGGATTCGGAACTCGGATTCGGAATCGGCATTTAAAATGTGGCTCGAGAAAACGACTTCTGTTTTTGTCACCAATTTGTAAATGTTAGCCTACATATAGCAGACAATAAAAAAAAGTTGAATATCTCCTACAAATTGTAAGATATCCATCTCATATTTTTTTTCATATCTACAATCTCACAAATTTAAATAAAAAAACGCATAATTCATGGCTGCACTGTTATTTATTCGCTTATGTGACAGGTATTGGACCTAAGAATTTATTCCAGGAAATCTATAAAACGATTTTAATTCATGTTTTCGTATAAATATGGGGAAAAAATCGATGCCATGAAAAACGATATTTTGCTAGCTCTACCATATTGTAATTAAAAACCTGGTGTTCAGGTGTTCAAACGGTGTTCAAAAGGTGTTCATACAGACGGACGGACGGACATGGCTATATCGACTCGGCTGTTGAGGCTGATGAAGAATATATATACTCTATGATATCGGAGATGCTTCCTTCTGCCTGTTACATACATTTGCACGACTTTAGTATACACTGTTTACTCTACGAGTAACTGGTATAAAAACCATAGAAAATCAATGAATACAAAGATTGGAGACGTTGTCTCACTAAAACTAGTTTTCCGACCGATCGTTCTTATGGAGCTATATGATATAGTCATCCGATCCGGTCGGTTCCGAAATATAAGTAGTGGGCTGACAGGCGCACGGACAAGGCTCAAGCGACTCAGCTTGTCACCCTGATTAAGAATATATATAGTTAAATTGGTTCGGAAACTTCTGGGAAAAATTATAATACTCTTTGCAAGGGTATAAAAATTCAATATTGGGTTGTTAAATTGACGCGAAAATATTTTATATTGGTTTATTATTTTGATTTGTTTTTTTTTTTACGGAATGACAATTTATGGAAATCAAACTTACTGAAAGATCTGGCAAGGGTATTTCAGCTTTGGCGGAAATCATCAAATTATTGATTTTCCGACCTGAGCCATGAAAATGAATATGAATAGTTCCCAAAATCGATTAATGAAGAGTTGCTTGCATTGCTCTGCATTATCAAAGACTCAAGTATTTGAAACCCGTATTTCTGTGGTTATTAAAAGCCTCAAAATTATGCCTTAATAGATTAATGACCGTTCCCTTCAGTTGGCATGTTGCCGAATTCATTAAAATATTTGAATGAGTCGTTAATTGTTTTAAAGTGAGTACTTTTTCTACTGACACACACACACAAACTAATGTACGCCCATGTACATATGTATGTGGTGACCCAGTTGGAAAAAAAGGAAATTATTTTGCGCTCACTTAGCAGCGAAAAAGTAATGAGAGAGTAATAGTCATGATGAGTCATTGTCCAGCGCAACGCAGAAAGCACAGTCAAAGTTTAAAAAGCCTTTTGTAAAAAGTGACCAATTGTATATTAAGATACTCAAGAACAAAATTAATATACCCTTCAAGAGTGTATATTGAAATTGTCCAGATGTTTGTAACGCATTGAAGGAAGCATTTCCGACCACATAAAGTGTATATATATTCTTGATCAGCATGACGAGCTGAGTCGATATAGCCACTAAACTTTGCACGAAGTCTTCTGGTCCAAATACGCTGCACATTTGTAGGAACCGGCCGGATCGGATGACTATAACATATAGCTGCCATAGGAACGATCGGTCGAAAAACTAATTCTAGTGAGAAAAACTGTTTTGTTTTTTATGCAATCGTCTCTAAATTCCGTATTTACTAGTTTTTAATGCTTCTCTATAATACTGCAAAATTTGATCCAAATCGGACATCTATATAGTTAAGCTGTCATACAAAAGTAGTGTCAGAAAAGTAGTCTTATTGGGAAAAACTTGTTTGTTTTCAGTGGACATGTCCTTCAAATTATACAAACTTCGGCCGAGCCGAAGTTAACTTCCCTCTATTTTAGATAATCCTTTGGCAATATCGGTTTCTTGCGTAGGCAAGCTGGAGAGCAGAAAATACATCCGAGACCCATTGCACCACATCCGACTACTTGTACAGTGGAGCTACATATATGTATATATATTTGTTCTATGACGGACAATCTACTGTGAAATAAAATTTACTTCTTCTTTATTGCTTTTTTAATTTTCAACAGAACTCTATTTCCCTGCTAGCTAGCTTCATGGAGTAGATAATACATTCTCTGGCAGTCACCTACTTCAACTTTGAACATTTTTGTCTTCATATAAATACCCAGAAATATTTACGCACATGCGTACATACATGTTATGCTCGTTTAGACGCTTTGTAAATGGTGCCATTACAAAATATAAAGTTTGCCTTCAGCGGTTCCATTAATCATTTTTCTAATTGCCATTAATATGGATCTATTGGACTAGAGCATTCGTTTGTTTGGAAAGCTTTATACCTCAGGGAATAAGTACAGTCGAACTTCCATATAGCAAATCTCAATGGGACAAAATAAACTTCAATATATATAGAAAATTCGTAATATAGAATTGTTTAAACATTGAACAAAGTTAAAGTGTTCTGGAAGTTAATTTGGTAATGTGTAATAAATAAATTAACTTAAATAAGTATTCCTCCAGGCAGCACTCTGGTTTATGCGAATAAGACATTTGGAGAGTGATCTCAGTGTGCCCGAGATTGGCAACGTTACAAATATACAGGTAGGTGATTATGATTCTTAAGAAGTCACACTAGCCAGCACACTAGCCACTTCGTCTTGAGTAGACGAAGGAAAGTATAAAGAGTTAACACATAGGTTCTCTTAGGCTACCCATAAGTTTATATACCCTTGCAATTTGTATAATTTATATAAATAAATGTTTGAAACAAGTATCATTCGAAAAGATAATTTTTGCTTTGAAGAATGCTAGTTGAGTAAAGCTGATCATATTCATAGCTGGCAAGTTGAAAAATGTAAAAATTTCAAACAAACCAGTTTTTCTCGCTTAAAATAGTTTTGTAACTATCTTATTTCAACCAAACTTTGTAGAATTGTGTGAAAGAACATAAAGTTAGTAAATGCAAAAACTGTAGATGCTAGCATTGAAAACAACAATTTTTCCTTACTAAGACTACATTTAACATCTATCTTCTGTATGGCAGCTATACTTTATACACAGAAAAAAAAATCCGAATTCGGGATTTAAAACGGGGTGATCCTAGGGCATGAAGTGATCCTGTTTTTCGGGATCAAAAAAAAAGTGGAAGTAAAATCAATCTTTTTCCGGGATCAGCTCGAAATATCCGGGATCACACCAATTTTAATCCCGTTTCGGATTGATTTTTTGTTTGAGTGTAGTTGTGTGACCCCATCTGGGGTCAGCCGAAACTACCTACCTACCTATACTTTATAGTTGTTGTTGTCTGACTTTGACCAATCTAAGTGAAGTCATGAAATAGAATAGCAAACTAATAAATAAGAAGTTTGAAGGCGTTTCCATTGAAAACCAATGACAACAAATACGCAGCTCGTTTGTCGGAACCCGCCGGATCGGATGACTATAGCAGATAGCACAAGGTCGAAAAACTAGTTCTAGCGAGAAAAACCAATTTGATTTTTATGGAAACGACTACAAACTCTGTATTTATTAGTTTCTTATACTTCTTGACTATATCAAGCTTGATTCATAGACAGATGGAAAAGATAGAAATTATAGTTTTCAAAAATAGTCTAATTATGGAAAAAAAATTTTATTTTTAGAGGTCGTGGAATGATCTCAGGACTTAAACACAAAATTATAATTTCACAGGAACCCTCATACCTGTATCAAAAATTAAGACCTGCTTTCTCACAACGAACACTCACCATATACATATGTATATATATATACACTATATATGTTCGAAAATTAGAATGTTAAGCAAAGGTCCCACACGTAAGCAAAATTTGTACACATTGTGCAATCAAAGTAAGCCTTGTGTTGCAAACGTTTGCTTAAAAAAATTCGGTGATCGCACACGAGCAAATATTTGCTCTTAAAAAATTTGCTCAAATAATTCCCCTCCGCAAACAATTTGCCTCAGTGTTAGGGGCAAATTTTATTTCACATTTCTTTGCCCAAACTTTTAAATTGACAAATCAAGTAGGCCTAATTGATTGAGCAAAACAATTTGATTCTGTTGAAACATGCACAACATGGATCATGAAGTTGTGCAAATGTATGTAACAGGGAGAAGGAAATATTTCCAACCCCATAAGGCATATATATTCTTGATCAGCATGATCCGTCCGTCTGTCTGTATGAAAGCGTCGATCTCAGAGACTGTAAGAGATACGGCCACAAATTTTTGCATGAAGGTAGATGTGTGCCGTGCAGATCAAGTTGGTTTCAGATTTGGAACATTTCCGCCGTTTATCCCCAAAAACCGACAGATCCCAAACCCAAATAACCTTCAGATCCACAATTATTAAGTTACAGCCGCAGGGTCTAATATACATCAAGCAAGGCCCATTATCTATCTATTTTGAAAAGTACAATCAGTTGGGACAAACAACAACGAAGATATAAGCGAAAAAATTGAGCTTGTAGAAGAAACCGTTAAAAATACAAAATAATGAGGTCTACTTTAAGGATGACCCTTAAAAGCAGTTACAAAAACCGGCTACATTCAAATTCAAAAACAAATAAATGAAAACAAATGAACAGGGTATTTTGTAGTCGGGGCACTCGACTGCAGCGCCCTTACTTGTTTTCAGTTGGGTCTTGCCGAACCAATGATTCAACATAAGAACTCCGAAATGCACAACGCGATCTCGGCGGCATGTCGATCAATGGTCACACTCTGCTTTTCGGCATGTGGAGATAGCTATCGGTCTTTGCGGTACAGTTTTTATATTCCGCACAATTCCATTATACAGACTGTGCCTGCGAAGTTTGACAACTAAAGTGTTGATAATAGCAGGGGTGCTACTTTCTTTGCACCGATACCGATAAGGATAACACTACAACAATGTGGCACTTAACACGAATTAAATCTTAAATCGATAATAATACATTAATAAAATAATTTTGGATAATCTCCAGTAGTCGAAAGCACCAATAATATCAGCAGTGGGAAGAGGGCCACAAAAAATGTATTTAATTATTATTTTTTTTAATAATTTGTATAAAGAATACCAATAACATTCGAATTTTTTAAATAAATAATTTTTTTTCTACATTTTTTCGTGGTCTTTAGGAATAATTCAATTTAACTTGCTCTGACACAGATCTAAATAAAGAATTGCGTATGCTAAAATTTTGTTTTTTAATATTTACCTTGTATGCTCTTACAATTTGCCTACAAGAGCAAACTCGCAAACACGCAAACCAATTTGCGCAGGAGTGTTTCCACTTGGAACCACTAGGCAAATATTAGCTTCAAAATATTGGTGCACAAACAAAAGAAAGGCTACCTGGCAAATGTTTGCGCGCAACTGTTCCCACTTAAGGCAACAAAATGGTCCAATATTTTGAAATATTTGAGCATATTATTTGCGTGCGGGACCGTACCTTTAGTCTTAAATAGGGTTTTTAATTAAAATTATATAAAATGCACACAAAGGTTAATTAAAGTAAAATTATCTAAATTCATTCATCGGCAAATTGTCTTTTATTGTAATAAATGTTAAGTTTCTTTTGATTTAATTTCTTTTTTTATTTTATATATATATCTATATTCATTGAAATAGTATAAGCTATTTTTATATCAAAATTCTGATTTCCAACCCAATGTGACTAGCGCCACAATTTATTGTACTTGCAGCGGTGGGCTGAAAACAAATAAATAAATTAATAAATTCTGCAAGGTATAAAAAAGCATTCCACTTGCATTTAAATAGAAATGGTGGGATTCCACCAACTTAATTATGCACGTAAGTTCTTCATAATTCGCGGTGAATACGAGGAACGGGTATGAAAAGGCATCGAAATCTGACTGCACACAATGCTGCAACACATTAAAGTGGGATAGGGTTTGCCACATTTCTGCCTTATTTGCACGATGCAAAAACGCAAAGGATATTTAAATACACATTGTAATAAATTTTGTTGTTTCATTACAGATAAACTGGAGACGCATACACCCAGCTTCAATATGGGCTATTTGGTATCGCCGTATTCTTATGCAAACGGAGCTCCCGGCGGATTACCAGTGACTATGGTAAGCATGCTTCAGATGTAAACATAACAAATGACGTTAAAAAAATTCTCGTGCATGCCCTTAATCATCTGAAATGATAACAATGCCCCTGAAAATTCTATAGAAATGCTCTATTCTATGGTTGCTCAGCAATATTAAATTCAATACAGCTTATATTCAAGGCCATGCAGGATTTTGTTCCTTAAAAAAAAAAAACAAAATATAATTCATAAGAAGACTTATCCCTATAAGAGTATTACCGACAAACACACAGTCCCTTTGTGTTCCTATTGAAGTGTACGGGTGGAAAATTAAATGATGAAAAGTTTGTGAACTTTCTTTAATTTTTCCCTTGATAATAATTTCGGTATATTTAAGCAATTAAAAAAGTTGTATCGCCGCATATACATATGCATGTCCTTTCAGTAAATTGCCAGGAGGCTCTATTCGTAGTCAAAAGGTGGAGTTTTAAACGCGCGGGATGGTATTTAGGGGAGGTTTGTCACATTATCGCTCCAATCTGTCAGTTTGCTTATTCGTACTCTACCACTTTTAAAATGGGTGGATGGTGAACTGTGTAATTTAGTTTAAATGTGCCGATGACAGAGGTAAAATAAATAATTTGATACTTTGCTTCCCAGCCCATCAATGCCTAGGGGCATAAGTGCTGCCATGCTTTTATTGGTTTTGAAATGAATGCAACTCATAGTTTCTACCACATGTATGTCTTCTTTTGCAATGTTTAAACCCGTTACTCGTAGAGTAAAAAGGGTATACTAAAGTCGTGCTAATGTATGTAACAGGCAGAAGGAAGCATCTCCGATATCATAAAGTATATTCTATATATATTCATCAGCATCAACAGCCGAGTCGATATAGCCATGTCCGTCCGTCCGTCCGTCCGTCCGTCCGTCCGTCCGTCCGTCCGTCTGTCTGTCTGTCTGTCTGTCTGTCTGTCTGTCTGTCTGTATGAACGCGTCGATCTCAGAGACTATAAGAGATAGAGCCACAAATTGCACGAAGGTAGATTTATGCTGTACGCAGATCAAGTTTGTTTCAGATTTGAAAAATTCCACCCCGTCCCCCTTTTATCCTCAAAAAACCTAGACCTCCTTTAGAAATCGTAGACCTAAATAGCCGTCAGATCCACAATTAGAGCCTCGTGGTTTTGTATACATCAAGCTAGGCCCAATATCTATCTATTCTGAAAAGTACAATCAGATCGGACAAAAAACAACGGAGTTATAAGCGAAACAGTTGAGCTGATAAGAGCACCCCCCAGTTGTTGGTCAGGACTAGTAAAAAGTGGCTATATCGACTAGGCTGTTGATGCTGATCAAGAATATATATACTTTATGGGGTCGGAGATGCTTCCTTCTGCATGTTACATACTTTTGCACAAACTTATAATACTCTATGTACCTTTGGTACAGAGTATAAAAACCAAGCGAGCAGCTTCAGTAAGCACGAAGGTGTCCAAATTGGCCTTTGAAGAGAGTTATATCTTAGATTTTGACAATTTTTAAAATTTGTTTGTCATGTTCAAGCCAGAGCGGTGGTATTTCAACCACTTTTATAGCTTACCTTCTAATTTCATAAATTTGGTTTTGAAATATTAAGACTACGTGATCTAAATAGACCATTACATTTAAAGTTAATCTAATGTACAATAATAACAATCAATCAATAATTTTTTGCCGAATTCGGATTTACTTAATAAAATAATATTTTTAATAGAATTTTTCATCGAAGGGGCTGCAACATACAACGAGAGCGTAAGTTAAAGTCGGCCCTTCCCGACTTCGAAATACCCGTTACTCAAGGCAATTAGTGTTGCGGCTCAGATAAGTATGCAACGTTTTTTTAACTCTGCCATTTATTATCCGATCCTTATGAAAATGAGATTGTACATATTGGCCACATGCACTATACTGCAAAATCTGAGCTTGATAGCTTACAAATTGTAGGAGATATTCAACATTTTGTATAGCTGTGGCGGGAGGGGGCGTGGCCAAAATTAAAAAAATAAAAAGGGTATTTTTTGAATATATTTAACCGAGCACTTGCATCGATAATATCGATATTTTCACAAAATGTGTCTACATGACTATGTGTCTTTACAATAAGCAAGTCTTAAACGAGAGCGTAAGTTAAAGTCGGCCCTGCCCGACTTCGAAACACCCGTTACTCAAGGCAATTAGTGTTTAATAACCTCATGCGGCTCAGATAAGTATGCAACGTTTTAACTCTGCCATTTATTATCAGATTTTTATGAAAATTTGTGTGATTGTACATATTGGCCACATGCACTACACTGCAAAATCGATATCTTGCAAATTGTAGGAGATATTCAACATTTTTTATTGCGGGGGCGGAAGGGGGCGTGGCTAAAATTTGAAACAAACTTGATCTGCCTACAGACAATACTAGCTTACATCTAAAATTTGGTTGCTCTAGCTCTTCTAGTCTCCGAGATCTTGGTGTTCATACAGACGGACGGACGGACAGACAGACATGGCTATATCGACTCGGCTATTGATCCTGATGAAGAATATATATACTTTATGATATCGGAGATGCTTCCTTCTGCCTGTTACATACATTTGCACGACTTTAGTATACCCTTTTTACTCTACGAGTAACGGGTATCAAAAGTGTAGTTTTGTTCCCATGTGTTATTATACTCGTTGGAGCTCTACGTATAATATCGACTCCCTTCAATGAATGAAAAGCAAAGCGCAAAATCTACTAACTCAGTTAATAGATTTCGTAGAACATATTTGCTCTTGCTTCAAGCCTATAGCACATGGTCATTGGAGATTTGTACAGAGAGTGGTTACTTAGATAGTACATGATCGGTCTAATAATTTACTAAGATCTCTATCATCAATAAAAGGATTTTGATAGAAAACGATGTATTTTTCACAGATATTTATGCCGATCTCTGACTTAATTATAAAGGATGGCCATTTAAAACAAGTTGTCAAAAGCAGCCGTCCATGGTGAGACTTAATTCTGTTTCTTCTATTTTGTAGAAGCCTAATTAAATATTTATTATGGAACAAGGGTACTGCAGCCGAGTGACCCGACTACAAAATACCCTGTTCATTTGTTTTCATTTATTTGTTTTTGAATTTTGAAGATTAATGTAACCGGTTTTTGTAACAGCTATTAAATGGTCATCCTGAATGTAGGCAACATTATATTGACCTTTAAGCGGGTCTAGTCCTGACTAACAACTAAGCTCAATTGTTTCGCTTATAACTCCGGTGTTTCTTGTCCGATCTCATTGTACACTTCAGAATAGATAGATATTGGGCCCAGCTTGATGTATGCTAAACCACGAGGCTCTAATTGGGATCTGACTAATCTCTCTAATTGTGGATCTGACGGTCTTTTAGATAAGAGGTGGACGGGGGGTAGTTTTCCAAATCCGAAACTTAATCTGCGTACCGCGTACCGTCATGCAAAAATTGATCTGAGATCGACGCGTTCATACAGACAGACGGACGGAGAGACGGACATGGCTAAATCAACTCGTCTGTTCATGCTGATCAACAATATATACACTTTATGGGGTCGGAAATGTTTCCTTTTTCCTGTTACAAACATTCGCACAACTTCATGATCCCCCTTTTTCCATTTTTAATGGGAACAGGGTATAATAAATTGAAATTTTGCAAGCATTGGCGAATGTAAATCTGAAACAGCGACAGAGCTAACTTAGAGCAGGACATTTTGCAAGTACAACCATCGACAAAGCCAATTCTTTCGCAAATTGCTGAAACTGCTGTGGCTGTGCCATCATCACAAGTTTAGGTTAAGAGGGCTTTCAGCGCGCTACCCTTCATATTTACAAGGTTGCGAAATGGGCTCAATGATGAAACTTTGTAAAATATCCTGCTCGTTAATTTTAATTCAAATTTATTGGTCGACAATATGTTTCAAAAAATACCAAATTGCTATGGCACTTTTTTGTGCTACCTAAATTATTGTCAAAGGTGATATCTACTTTTTGTGACAAATATTACTTTTGACAGAACGATATCAATTTTGAAGAACACTGTTTGAAACATTTTATATCAAGCATGGAATTTCTCTAAAAATATCATTGCTTGCGTTTTCTGATAAATAAAATGTTAGTGAGTGATATTTACGAACCCTGACTGAAATATACCTACTGGACAAGAAAAATGTTGTTTTAAATTAAATACGGCCACGTCCTTGACAATCAAACAAAAACTTTAGAAAAGTACCACCAAATTGAATCCGACTTACGACCTTCAATATTAATCGTTGGTACTTAATAAGCCGTATGATGCATAATCGATTATCACAACATTGAACCCCCATTGTTATTGGTACCCTAATGCTTGGCGCAAATAATTCGATTCAATCAATGATAGCTTCAGTGATACTGACAATAGGAAGCGGATATATTGAGTTGAACCGCATAAGAACACACTCACACAACCACACACGGGCGGAATCGCAAGAGGTGACGCCTGTTGCCTGACCTGTCGTGAGTGGCGTCAATTCAATTTCTCGGCGTACACCCACACGGTTCGCTATTTGCCAGTCTTGACCATTCAGCAAACAGGGCCAAATGGACGGCGATTACATAGCAAGGGACACCTTGCTTAATGCCTGAATTCCTGTCATCTCCTTTAACCACTGCACGCCTCACTGGGTCCCCTTACGCGGCTGCTTGAAGCTTTAGTTGTTTGCTTCTAGTACGTGCCCTGTCCGGCTTCACTTGCTCCGGACAATGATAACAATGAAAGGTTAAATACAAATCTACTAGCAAACATTTTAAACCAGAAAGGCAACACGGACAGTTTGGAGGCCCTAGGCCAAGGACCGACGCTAAACTTTGTAGGTGCAGCGGCTAAAGAGACAATGGTATGTAGTCAAGGTGCACTTGCATCTTCCAGTTTTGCTAACAGTGGGTCGGACTACTATATTATCAAGCTATTAAAATAGTTTACAGTAAGAATAACAGATTAATTTTTATACCCGTGCAAAGGGTATGATGATGATGAACCGCGCGGATCGAATGCTTATTTCATGTAGCTTTGCTTTCTCGATTTAAAATCTCATGTCAAAAATCTATACAACTATTTAAAAATGAAAGTACACAAAACAAATCTGGGAAAAATTAACCTATATCGTCGGTTAGAAATGCGCTCAACCCACGAGGTCAGTAAAATTAACCAAATTTTAATGTAACTGTGACGTAAACATTAACGTAAAGAGAACTATTGCTTTAGTAAATCGAACAGAAAATATCGTTTAGAAATGAGTCAACCCACCCATTCCAAGCCAGCAATGCTGACTGTTTGGGAATTCCAAGGCAGCACGATAGCAAAAACCAACATGATTGGTGTTTCAACTATTTTAACATCAAACAACTAAACGTAAATATTTGTGTATATATTTTAATAAGTTTCAGCTATTTCCGTAAATTTCCCACCAAGTTTGGTCGAAATCAGACAGCTAGTATAGCTGTCATACAAAAGTAGAGTCAGAAAAGTAGTCTTAGGGCTGTTTTCTAATCAACTACATAGAGCTATCTGTCACATAAACCTACAAACTACAGAGCAAAATCTGAGTTTTTCTAACACATAGCAGCTATGTAGAAGATGAGAAATCGACCCTTAGTGAGAAAACTTGTTTTTTTTTTCAGTGGAAATGTCGTTCAAATTAGTTAGAACGAGAGCGTAAGTTAAAGTTGGCCCTTCCCGACTTCGAAATACCCGTTACTCAAGGCAATTAGTGTTAAATAACCTCATGCGGCTCAGAAAGGTATGCAACGTTTTTTTAACTCTGCCATTTATTATCCGATCCTTATGAAAATGAGATTGTACATATTGGCCACATGCACTATACTGCAAAATCTGAGCTTGATAGCTTACAAATTGTAGGAGATATTCAACATTTTGTATAGCTGTGGCGGGAGGGGGCGTGGCCAAAATTAAAAAAAAGAGTGGGCGTCGTGGAACACCCGGTACGAGCGAAGCTCTTTACGAAGGATAATAATAATCTGATTTGAAACTACAACACTTTCAAAAGAATATAAAGTACCATTGTTTTTGTATGGTTATATCCAGATGAATTTTGTTTTTAAT